>CM076583.1:85000343-85172082 GCA_034641835.2 Pinus albicaulis
AATCCTGGTGTTCATGTGTGATGCTTATGTGTGATGGTTTATTTTTGTTGTGCGCGCATTGTTATCTAATCATTATCCCTAGACATAGATCTAAGTAAATAATTAATGGCATAACAAGATCTCTGTATATACGCGAGTTTTATGAAGGATATCCGCGTGTATAGGCTAGTTGGCTTCAGTAAAGTAGCATATGGGTTTTTAGAGAATGAAAGATTAAAAGTTGAGTAAGTCCTAAATACTGATTCACCCCCCCCTCTCAGTATTTTTCCCAACATCTCCTCCTTTGTGAACTTCATTTGTTCATGTGTGGATTTCATTCAAATCCCTTTTTCAGCAATACTTCATACTTTTCATCCAACAATACAAGCTCTCTTCCTACGCTTGACCTCTTTCAATTCTCTGTCTTGGAATAATTTCTAGGAAATTCTCTTGCTCCTCTTTGCTGCAAACAACAACTTTAGTAATTCTTGTGTTACAATGACCAACTCTTTGGGTGTCGATCTCCGCCGATTATGCACCAAATTACATTCAAACCTTTGACTTTGCTTACGAATTTTTGACTCTAGACTTTACATCAACTCTTCATCTTGGATGAAAAGTGCACCCTCTTTCATAACAACTCAATTTTTTAACTTGACTCAAGCTACCCAAATTTTCATTTGACCTTAACATCTAATTTGACTTCAAGCTTGACCCAATAATTACAATAGTGGATATTTTGACTTTAATTCAAGTTATACAACATACTAATGAACATCCACCCTTAATACATTTTCATGATGTAAAATCTTCACTCTCTCTCATACTCCATAAGTTTCCGATTATCACTTCACATGATACTGAAGCCTTTACATCGAAATGCAATCCATTTTCCGAAGATTTATTTTATGGTGAAAATAAATAAACCATTCAATTTTCAACATTCAAAAATACCTTTTTGAATTATCATACCTTATTCTCCTGTCAATAAACCTTTTCTTTGCAATTTCAATTCTCTAGATTTCATTCTTCTGGTATTTATCACTGTGAATATTTGCATGTCTTTTATACCATAACCTCTTCAACATGCTCATCATCTTAGCGCAACCAGTTTTCTTGTAATTCCATGCAGCTCCTTCTTTGTAGTGATGGTTTTCATGCAACGTCGTCTCTCTTTAGGGCAAAAAACAATTTATTCATAGGAATTTTCCAAAACTTTCTCTTATCATGGTGGCATCAATATATTTCTTTGGCAGCAACAAACAAAAACTGTACTATCTTCGGGACAAAACAATGTGGATACTTTCACGTTGTTAGGTCCCTATATTACTAGTATAGTCCCTTATTATTGTTAGTGTAACCTCCTTATTGTTATTATTGTACCCTTGTAACCCCCATATTGTTATTATTGTTCCCTTAAATTATTATTGTTAGGTCAGCTAGGATTACATTCTGGCCCCACTAGGATTACATTTTGGCCCCATGGACTCCTATATATAGAAAGGAGGTTTTGTAATTTGAATCATCCAAGGATTTTTCATTCATGTAATGTACTGGAGGTTGCCCCCATGAAGTGGCTTATTTATAAGGCGTTGATATCTCTTTTTTTCTCTTTTTGGAGATGGTTTCACAACATTTGGTATAAGAGCTTTGAGATTCTAGGGTTTTGCTGCTCCAAACAGGTCAGCGTGGAACTTTCGCTATAACGCTTTTTCTACAAAGGTTCAAAATCTGAAATTTTTAGAGTACAAAGAAACAATCCTGAGGAACATTGTCAAAAAAATTTAGAGCTTGGTTCAGAACATTTTCGGAGATATGATCTGTGCAAGTTAGGTCATTTTGCAGGCTCGTGAATTTAACCTAAACATGTCAGCGTGGTATTTTCGTAATAATTTTTTTTATACGAAGGTTCAGAAGCTGAAATTTTTAGAGTGCGAAGCCACAATCCCGAGGAACATCGTCAAAAAATTTCAGATATTTTTTCGTAATATTTTCGGAGATATGATCTGTGGAATTTAGGGCTTTTTGAGGCTTCTGAATTTCATCTCAAAGAGGTGATCATGGTAAAATATTCATAGCTCTCTCTCTGAGAATCGGATTGGAATACTGTAAAAAGTGGCCGCAAGTGCATAGAATTTAGTTTTTGGTCTATCAATTTCTAAGCGAAAGGAGGAAACAGTGACACGTGGCAAGTCGTAAAATTTCGCTTTATTGAACTAGTCCAAAATTGGGTCATTGTGGGAGATTGGACATAGCTTTGACTTTAAGAATCCAAATCAGATCATACCTATGGCATTTGAAAGAAGCTTCAGAGGGCTACTACACGGCTGAATTTTAGATATTGAGGATCCACAATTATAGAGATAATTCAATTTCAATATCAAGCTCCTCAAAAGCAAGTAAGTGTGTATTTGTTTTTTCCGAATTGCATAAGTCTTGTTTGAAGAATCAAGTTGAATTGATTCCAAGGGCATATTGTAGAATAGATATCAGTATTGGATTCTAAAATGGCCCCTAAAAATAATTCAACACCCATTAAGCCTTTAGAAAGCTCTACTATGACTCATGAAGACAAATAATGGCAACATGACATATCAAAATTACAAGAGCAAGTGCAACAAATTTCGCTCTCGCAAAGAGCAACAAAAAATGACATGGAAGTTTTGAAGAAAGGTGTGGAAACTAAGATGGATGGTTTGAAGAAAGGCGTGGAATCTAAGATGGATGGTTTGAAGAATGACATAGATGGCATGGAATCTAAGATATATGGCATGGAAGCTGGCATGGAATCTAAGATGGATGACATGGAAGCTAAGATCGATGAGAAAATGGAAAACATGAAGAATGATCTAAAAGCAAACATGGAAGGTTTGACAAAGTTGATACAAGAAATGTTTCCTAATGGTGAAAAGATAGTAGAGGAAACTCATGATGAGAACAAAATAAATGTTAATCGTGATTTCATAAACTCTAATGTTGGCGGGAAGAACCACCATATTCCAAAATTGGATATGAGGAAGTTTGATGGAAAGGATCATGTAACATGGATACTATAGATGGAGCAATATTTTGATCTCCATAATGTGCAAAACACACAAAAGGTACGCATTGCAACTTTACATTTAGAACAAAATACATTTGTATGGTATCGATGGCTTTGCTCCCGTAAAAAAATTGTCACTTGGTCAATTTTTACGGAGGAAATGATAGCACATTATGAGAATAAAAAGAGCAACACCTTCTTTAGCCAATTGATAAATCTCAAACAAAAGGGTTTAATGGGGGAGCACATTGAGGACTTCCAAAAATTGAATATAAGGGTAACTGATATTCTAGAGGAACACAGGATTGATCTCTTCATAGGTACTTTAAAGAATAACATCCAACATGAAGTTCGCGTTTTGGAACCTGATTCATTGGAGAAGGCATTCAGGTTGGCAAGAAAAATTGAATGTAAAATTATGGCGACAAGGAAGCCTACCACTCACTTCTATAAAGAGGGAAGTGTTGCTACTCCTAGATTTCCACAACCTACAAGGTTGACACGACAAAAATTGGAAGAAAAAAGAGAAAAAGGTCTTTGCTACAGTTGTGATAGCAAATACACTAAAGGTCATAAGTGTCCTGAGAAGAAACTATTTTACATAGATTGTGAAGAGGAAGAATAAAATGAACAAGAAGAGGATATACACCAGGAACTAACCCAAGAAGCGGAAGAAATGAGTCCAACCATATCATGTAATACATTGGCAAGAATTACCACTCCTCAAACTCTCAAGATAGAAGGACATATCAAGAAGAAAAAGGTAATAGTGTTGATTGATTCAGGTAGTACCCATAATTTTATTCATTGTAAGGTAGCCAAGGAATTGAATTGTTTCTTATACCCAGCACCAGAATGTCAAGTGATGGTTGCAAATGGAGGAACTATAAATTGCTCTAGAAAATGCCATAATATCAAGCTAACCATGGGGGAATATGTATTGAATATTCCAATGCTTTCAATTCCTATGGGAGGTGTTGATGTTGTACTAGGAGTACAATGGTTACAATCTTTGGGGACGGTAGCTTTTAATTTTCAAGAACTTTTCTTGAAATTTTTTTCAGAAGGAAAGGAAGTTGAATTACGGGGTATTGCGGGGAAGCCAGGAAGGATAATAAGCTCTAATGTCATGAGAAAGCTTCTAAAGAAAGAACAGCGAGGCGTAATTGCACAATTATGCTCAGTAGAAGTTCCAACATCAAAATCATCTATTTCTGCAGATCTCCAACAAGTCTTAGACAATCATTCCAAGGTGTTTGAAACTCCCAAAGGACTCCCACCTGTTCGTGATCATGATCATGCTATTCATTTGATTCCAGGAAGTGTTCCTCCAAACATCAGGCCTTATAGATATCCTTATGTCCAAAAGAGCGAAATTGAACGTATGATTGCAGAAATGTTAGAGGCAGGTATAATTCAACCTAGTCAAAGTTCTTTCTCTTCTCTTGTAGTATTGGTACACAAGAAGGATGGATCATGGCGCATGTGTCCGGATTATAGGGAGCTCAATAAGCTCACCATTAAAGATAAATTTCCCATTCCTGTGATTGATGAATTATTGGATGAATTACATGGAGAAATTTATTTTACCAAATTGGATATTCGTTTAGGGTATCATCAAATTAGAATGAAGACTGAAGATATTCCGAAAACAACATTTCGAACTCATGAGGGTCATTATGAATTTTTGGTCATGCCTTTTGGCCTTACCAATGCACCTTCTACATTTCAAGGGTTGATGAATTCCATTTTCAAACCGTTCCTTAGAAAATTTGTGCTAGTATTTTTCGATGATATACTAATCTATAGCAGGTCTTGGAAGGATCGTCTTCAACATGTTGACAGGGTGCTCAAACTATTACAGGAGAAATAATTATATGCAAAAACATCCAAATGTTTCTTTGGAGTACAAGAGGTGGAATATCTGGGTCATATTGTATCTCACGAGGGTGTTAAGGTAGAACCTGACAAAATTAAATCCATTAAGGAATGGAAAGTCCCCACAACCATAAAGCAGTTACGAAAATTTCTCATGTTAAAAAGGTATTATCAAAAGTTTTTAAAGAATTTTGGGAGAATAGGAGCACCTCTAACAACATTATTGAAGAAAGATGCATTTTCATGGACTCCTGAAGCAACTAAGGCCTCTGAACATCTTAAAGAGGTAATGTGCCTAGAACCAGTCTTAGCTGTGCTAGACTTCACAAAAAAATTTATTGTGGAATGTGATGCCTCAGGAAATGGAATTGGTGCTGTTTTATTGCAAGAAGGAAGACCCATTTATTTTGAAATTCGTCCAATCAAAGGAAATTATTTACAGAAACCTATTTATGAGAAGGAAATGTTAGCAATACTGCATGCACTAAAGAAATGGAGAACTTACCTAATGGGAAGACACTTCAAGGTAAAAACTGATCATGATAGTCTTAAACACTTTTTGGAACAAAGACTATCTTTAGAAGAGTAGCAAAAATGGGTCACAAAGATGTTGGGTTATGACTTTGAAATAATGTACAAAAAATGGAAGCTAAATGTTGTTGCATATGCACTCTCAAGAAAGAATGAAGAGGTGGAAGCATTGCTTTGTGCCATTTCTATTATCCAACCAGATTGGATAACTAAAGCAAGAGATGAATGGAAGAAGGATGAAGACATGTGGACACTCATTCAAAAGTTGCAGCAAGATCCTAGTACATATGATACATTTAGTTGGAAAAATTATTCCTTATGGTACAAAGATTTCTTATTTCTTTGTAAGAATTCCCAACTAAAACAAAAGATTCTTTTGGAATTGCGCACTTCTCCTTTAGGAGGACACTCAGGATTTTTAAAAACTTACCACAGGGTGACAAAAGAATTCTTTTGGGATGGCCTTAAATCTGATATTCAAAAGTTTGTGGCTGAATTTTTGGTTTTCCAGCAGAAGAAAGTTGAGACAATTAAGACCTCAGGTCTTCTACAACCTTTATCCATTCCAAGTAAATGTTGGGAGGAGATTTCAATGGATTTTATCATAGGTTTACCTAAGTCTGAAGGAAATAATGTCATCATGGTGGTAGTTGATATACTTACCAAGTATGCACACTTTTGTGCATTATCTCATCCATTTAAAGCAAGTACAGTTGCTACTACATTTATGGACACAATTCAAAAGCTACATGGAAACCCACAGGTTATTGTGAGCGACAGAGATCCCATTTTTACTGGAATTTTTTGGACGAAGTTATTTTCTTGTTTGGGTACTCAATTAGCTCATATCTCATCTTATCATCCTCAGTCTAATGGTCAAATTGAGATATTAAATAAATTTTTGGAAGGATATATTCGTTGCTTTTTATCTGATAAACAAACACAATGGGTCAAATGGTTACCTCTAGCTGAATGGTGGTATGAAACTTCCTTCCATACCGCAACAAAAATGACCCCATTTATGGCACTTTATGGATATCATCCACCATCCATCACATCATCTTTAAGAGAAAATTAGAAGGTTCAAGCAGTGGAATATCACATCGAGCATCAACAAGAAGTTCTCCAACTCTTAAAGGACAACCTGAATTTGGAACAAAATTGAATGAAACAAAAGGAAGATCAACATCGCAGCGAGAGAATTTTTGATGTAGAAGACTGGGTATTTTTATGGCTACAACCATACAAACAAATGTCCCTCAAGCAAGCTAAGAAGGATAATAAATTATCGCCAAAGTACTATGGTCCTTACAAGGTGTTGCAAAAGATTGGTACTATGGCATATAAATTGGAGCTTCATGTGTCTTCACGTGTGCATCCAATTTTCCATGTTTCATGCTTAAATAAGGTTATAGGTGAAAATCTTCCAGTTCAAACAATATTGCTAGAACTTGATGAGGAAGGAAAAATCATATTGGAACCTGAAGCGGTCATGGAAACAAGAACTCCACAACTATAGAATCGATCAATTTCAGAGTATCTCATCAAATGGAAGAACTTACTCACTGAAGATTCTACATGGGAGGATGAGAATTTTATACAAAAGCACCCAAAGCTACTCAAGCATTGAGGACAACACTTTTTTGAAGGAGAGGGGCATGTTATGTCCCTATATTACTAGTATAGTCCCTTATTATTGTTAGTGTAACCCCCTTATTGTTATTATTGTACCCTTGTAACCCCCATATTGTTATTATTGTTCCCTTAAATTATTATTGTTAGGTCAGCTAGGATTACATTGTGGCCCCACTAGGATTACATTTTGGCCCCATGGACTCCTATATATAGAAAGGAGGTTTTGTAATTTGAATCATCCAAGAATTGTTCAATCATGTAATGTAATGGTGGTTGCCCCCTCAAAGTGGCTTATTTCTAAGACGTTGATATCTCTTTTCTTCTCTTTCTGGAGCTGGTTTCACAACACACGTGCATTACAAGCAATGATGATTCATGATCTTTAACTTATTATCTCTCTTCCCACTCATGAATTTTGGTGAAACGTAAAGTGTATATGGCCTTAAGAACTATTCTTCTCAATCTGAATTACATATTCATTTTATGTTATATAAATAAAATAAAAACTCATTTGACTAACCACCTTCATAGTTTTCCCGTCGATAGTTCTTGAGCTTCCGCACTATAGATATTTTTATGAAGTATCAGTATATATAGCAGTGCAAAACATTATCAAAATATCTGTAAATAGAATGGCATAGCTAGACCAAACGTTATCCATGATACTAATGATACTTTCTCAAACATTAATTCAACATAGAGAACTTCCCAAGCTTTCTTTCACCATAAAAATTCATTTACCCAATCCTGTACAAACAACTGTACTTTAAAACAAACAACCGAATTTACCTTGGCTCGCTACAGCAAGGCACTCCAGGCACTTCATTTCATCTCTTGGGACGAACCACTACCACACACTAGCCCTGATCGGGAAGCTCACCACACTGCTTCAAGAATATTAGAAATTTGTTTTCAATATGGGTGAGGATTGGGTTTTCTCCACATCCAAATCTCTGCACAAATCGAACCAATGAAGTATTCCCATTCTTGTTGAAATATTGAATTAATATGCCATGGAAATAATTTTACTTTGTCTCAAATGATCACTTGTGGATCACACAACCCTCTAGTCCAACACATGATCTTTACTTATCCATGTGAAATCTCTCCCATGACCCCTTCTTTACGCAGGCCAATCCACGGCTCTCCACCTCTTTTAATTTGTTGACTGATCGATACGGGGAACCGATACCCTCACTCCTCAACCAGAACTCTGTTACGACAAAAATCTCGTTTCTCGTGAAAATGAAAAACAACACATTTCAAACACAGATTTGTGTGATCATTATACTTGCACAAGTGACAATTATAGCGATCATTTCACTCTTTATTTCTCCTGACGTTTTCTATCAACAGGTGTTATAATATCTCTTCATATGAGATTGAATTCATACTTTACTTTACTTTGAATGTACAATGTCAATTTTCTAACAATCTCTTCCCAACAAATAATGTTTTTAAACCTTCAACGTATGCACAATCTAATAATATTTTTGGAAATCACCATTCGCCAACGCAATTTCCATTAAACTATGAATGTCTACATAGAATTTATGGTAATAATTTAAAGATTCCCAAACCGCAACAGAGTAAAATCTGTGGCTAAATTCTCTGAGATTATAAAAATACTACAATTAGACATAAGTGCAATAAAATTCCCATCGAATCTCTCTACGGTTCAATCACAACCCAAAACAATGTAGAAATTACAGGCTCTACTTCACTATGCAAATTCACAAGGTGTGTTTACCAACCATGATCAGTACACGGTGGAGATTTCTATGCGTTGTGAATTCACTGCTAAAACATGGGACGTCGTTCCAGAAATGTCAAACACTGACTGTATATATATCAGAATGGCACGGTATGTATACATCTCTGCTAACGCAATACCATATGTTGGCCGCACACTGTGATCCATGGGGATTGCATCTAAACAAACTTGTGGTCTTTGCATTTGACAACCATGCCAACTTTCTGTGACGCCTTTCACCTACGTTGTTGTCTTTAGTTTGTGATGCAAAAAAATCTGTGGTCTACACTTTGGAAAATATGCCAGCCTGTAGTGATAGACTTCTTCCAAGAATTTTCAAACTTTAGGTTTCGGTTTCCAATTTGAAACCACACCAATCACTTACACTCCACAAATCTGAGGTTGTCTTTAGTCAATGTTGGTTTTTCAAATGCACCAATTTTCCTGAATTCACACACTTATATACAACATATATATAAAAGTAGATATTAAATTCACTCACTCATCTCTTGTTCATGGTTGTATGGATTAATGTGAGCATTGGGCTTTGATACCAAATGATGTAGGGATTCTAAAATAAAACATATCCTTGTGCACAATACAAGTGTGTGTTTCCTTTACATGGAAACTTCATCAAATTCGTCATTAAAAACCACATTTTAATTCAGCTCAAAACATATGCAAAGAATATATAGCCAACACAAATAACGTACTAGCGTACAATAATAACAATAAATTCATATTCAAACCAATTTGGCTAAATATTACAATTTGTGGCCTCTTGGCTCTTGGCCCTTTACAATAACTCTCACACCATCTCTCCCTATCTCTCTCTGTATTCGTCACTGTCTTTCAGCCTCACACAATCCTCATATTTATACATAATTATGGATTAATTCCAATCCATGATTTGCTCCACACAAATTTCAACCAAAATCTAAAATATATTTATCCCTTATTTGACTCAACTGAGTTCCATTGAAGGAATTCTTGATCCCTAAATTATCTACCTAACTCAACTAAACTCATATCCTCCATTTATTAAAAGAATATTTACAATAATCCTCACACTTATGTTTTCCTCTCCTAATTTATTAAATGAGCATAATAATTTATAAAATAATTAAAAAACACCACCCCCTATTTACACAATATTTTAATGAAAAATCAACCAGGATGCTCCTGCATCAATAATCACCATATATGATCTAAAAGAAACATGTACTAAGTGTCATATGATATATTGGATGGTGACAATAGTCCCTACATTGAGACCAGCGATGTTATCCTTCTTGCTACCTCAAAACATGATATAATAAGTGTCCATCCAACCAACTTCTTGCTGCCATAAGCTTCTCCAAAGCTTGAAAATAGTAGAGGATAATAGGTGTTGGCTGAGTATGATTCAAGCAACACATGTCTTGCCAGAAATCCTCCCATGTGAGAGGCTTATCCCAAAGACATAAGTCAAACATATGGCCCCTTGCATAAGGAAACAAAAAACATAATTTAGCAACCATATAATATCCCATCCTCCTCTTGAAGCATGAATAGATATGGGAAGTTTCATCCCCAATGGACACATCCAACCAATGTGTCATCCCTCCAATCATGTTCCCAACAAATATAAGAGAATATTCCTCATGTGGGATAAAAAATAATAATATATAAACAATCAAATGCAATGATGGAGGTGGATCATAGTCCCACATGTAGAACCAGCACAGTAGATCTCCTGACTGAAACAGATAGTGATATGGTAAGCGGTTTCCCCACCACTTACTTTCTGCCCAAGTAATATCACCGTGGCTGAAGATGTGAGATATATTTTGTGCCTTTGATATGCACCCACAATGATACAATATCTCCCTTTGTTCTCTAAGAGAGTGGCCATGTTCAGAAGTGATTTTGGCCCACATTTGGCCATGAAGTTTGTATGGAATAACATTCCTCTTAGGAGCTATGGCCTGCATATACATTGTAAAATAATACAAGTAATAATCAAATGAATCATGAGATACAAAAGCATATTATTTACCAATATTTCTCCTCATACACTTTTAGTGGTGTATGATGTTTGGTGTCAATGTGACACACCACAAAGAATACATCATCTCCCCAAAATATCCTAGGTAGTGATCAACATCATCATTGCTCATGGCTCCAAGTAGCCCATAAAGCAAGTAAGGAAGAGTGCCCCTTCTTGGAGCAATGCCCTACACATGTGTGGTAAGAAGATGCAAGTATATAGTAAATACATCATGATGTTCAGAAATATCAGTCTTACCATACACTTGGTTCAAATCAGTGAGGTAGCCCATGGATGAGCTCCCTTTAACATCCCATGAGTAAGGAGGTACTGATGACAACTCTTCCCAATATTTGTGTTTCTCCTCATCCTCCAATTAATCCATGCACTTTCTCATATGATTGTGCGTCTCCTCTTTGAAGTCTTCTGACATGAATCCCTCTAAAATAGTATGGTAGGTTCTAATGAAACTGGTGGGGTTGGAAAGAAAGATGTCATAGGCTGCATATAGTAGTTTATCTTTGAGCTTTGAGTCTCTAGTTAAATAGATCTGATCATGAAATTAAATGACTCCATCAACCACTCTATATCTCCTATCTTCCATTTTCCCATCAAGAACCTTACATGTAAGAGGTTCTTGGAATATTCTACCAAGAGTTGGGACTCCCAATATGGATCTAGGCTTCCCAACAATGACAACACTGTAAAATTCTGAAATGAAGTAGCTATCACATCATCATTCTCCTCTTTGACATGCTCAATGCCAAAGTCAGATGTTGAAGTGTTATAACTCCACTTTTGCTCCCTCTCTTGCAACTGTTCTTACTCAAGAGAAGATTCAAGTTCATGGAATTCAGCCTCCTTTTGAAAGGTCTCTTTCTTTCGAAACTTACATAGTTAGGCCCATCCATATAAGAGTGTTAATACCCTTTTTTCATATTCAGAAATATTTCTCATGTGTGGAAGTATCATTTGCTACTCCAAGGCTATGGAGTGGCCCTTTGACACCATGATCATGTCATCACATATTTCTGATTCCTTCTTTTCCAGCGCAAATAGCTGAGGGGAAGGGAGCAAAGTCCATTTTAGAAATTTTCTCATCTCTCCTTGGAACCCATCAAAGGTTCTCAACACTATGGTAGCTCCTCTCAAGGCTCCTTCCTTAGCCAAATATTTCCTTGCTACAACAAGTTGAGAGAACACTTTATTCATCTTCTCATTAGGGGGTCTCCTTGGTGGAATGCCTCTATGCAAAGAGACATCAAAATATGAAGTAGACTGTATAAATGAGTGGATTGATTTGTCCCTCTCTTTGCTGCATAAATCAGTCTCCTTATTCTGAATATAAACCCCTTGAAATAAACAAGGGTGTATGCTCCTCATCCTTGGATGTTGATCCATCCTCTCTCCTCCTTGTATCAAGGTGTTACTGCCCAATAATACTATCCCATGATGCTCTTTGGAGACCCCTCTTGAAGCAATAACTTCATGCCCATCCCTATGTAGTGATGGTCCTTCTTTTGAAGTGACATCACTGTTACTACCTTCATGTTCATTCTCCTCATCAATATTTGAGAATACCTCATCATCAATGAGAGACCTTAGATCTTGGTCTTCCCTTGAAAGAGGGGTCTCCCATGTACCTCTAGATCTAATAGAAGGTAGTTCCAAATCATCAAATGGTAAATAATGATTTTGGCCTCCTAGAACTATAGAGGCCTATCCAACAAATTCAATGAACAAGCTCTAAGAGGTTTGATAAGACTTGAAAATCTAGTCGTGGTCGTCATCAAAGAGACAGAATTAGCTGAAAAGGTAATGTTAGATATCGAAAGGTAGTAATGGAAAATAGGCATTGGGGTTGTCATCAATGCTTGAAGAGATTCATATGGATTTTATACAAGTTTGTAACTTCTATTAGTTTATTTTAGATTTCTCTCATCACATTAAACATTAGTTTGAAGTGTCTCATTCATTAAGCTTTAGGTCTACCATTTCATTCTATTAATATCTATATGCCAATTCACCATATGAAAAGGTAGAATGTTGGATTTCTTTGCAAGAGATCAAAGATTTAAAAATAATAGGAATAACATATTAGTAATGGTTTTAATGTTGTTTTGTGTAATAAATAAAAGGGGGTAGAATAGTCAGAGACCCTTTTAGAGAAAGGATGAAGGATCTTATAATTGATTGGGAATCGTTAAATGTCACATCGATATAAGGAAGTGTACCTAGAGTAATATGAAGTTAGGTCTTGTCCATATAGCTATAAGACTATATCGTTTTTTCATCTACAATGATCTTTTGCTCCAAGATAAACTCATCACTTCCAAGATCACCCCTTTTTAAAGTGTCTCAAATCATAAACCCATATCTCTTACTTTTGGAAAACCTCATAATATTAGCCTTATTCCTTTCCATTTATGTCCTTTCTCACTCCATAATCCAAGAGCACTATATATTATTTATGAGTCATGGAGTAAGTTAATATTAGGTTCCCCATCATAGGTATGAGAGGAAAAAATGTCTTGTTAATGTTCCCTTAAAATAATGGGTTAAAGGCTTATATATCTCTCTTGTCCAAGAGAGATTAGTTTTGCAAGGATGGCTCAGAGGTATTCAAAGAAAAATGGAGGAAGGGGAAATTAGAAAAGAAAATCTGTTGGAGAAAAAATAATTATATGGAAAAAAATATTGAGCTCATATAAAATAAAAAGGATGAATGGATTCTCTAATTTAGGAGTTTGTGGGTGAAATCCCATGACAAGGATAAATGTTTCCTTCAAAAACAAGCCCAGGCAAGGAATTAGAAAAATGTAGTCAAATAAATCAACCCTGAGGATGGTACTCAGTGTAGGTTTTAACCCTGTACAATTAATCATTGCAAATAGATTCTTAATATAAACAAAAATATACAAGGGAAAACACACAAATGTACACAAAGATTTTATCTTGGAAACCCAAACCTGGGAAAACTAGAAAAAAAATCATTATATTTTATATACAATATACATCCCATGACATATGAACCACCAATAAAACTGTAGTTCCATAATTTAAACTACAAAACCATGGGAAAAACCACCATGCATCACCGGAACTGCTTTTAGCAAAACTATGGACCAAAAACTGCCAAAAATGGACACAAAAGGCCACCCAATTTTTTTTTCTTAGGGAACTACGTCGAACCCCGTGTAGGGGGTGGGAGCCCCATTCATAGCCTCAAATCCCCCTTTGTTTATGGTGCATATGATGCATGCAAATAATTTAATAAATACCCAAAATTCTCCCACTTGTTTTTATCTTTGCACAAAGGGGGCCATAGAGCGCACAATCACCAGTCCAGTGTAGTAATGCCCATTGTTTCTCTATGCCAAGAGAAATTTTCAGTGCTCACATATTTTGTTAATGCATCTGCAGCATTCTTCAAAGTGTCCACCTTTTCTGACAACACTTTCTTATCTTTGATTATATATCTCACAAAGTGGTAATGAACAATAATATGCTTTGTCTTTGAATGATAAGTAGAGTTATTCACCAAGAAAATTTCACTTTAGTTGTCATAATATATCATTATAGATTTGTGTACCAACCCAATACCTGAACACAATCTTTGTAACTATATTTTTTTCTTGCTTGCATGGTTGGTTTCCATGTATTCAACTTCTATAGTTGAAAGTGCCACTACAGACTATTTCTTGCTTGTCCAACTGATAGCTCCTATTAGCCCCCTATAAATTTTTGACAAGCAAAGTAAGGGGCTAAGTTTTTTTTAAAGCCTTCAAGGAATGCATCTCCCCTGAAGACACATCATCCTTGAAGTCTCCTGTGCCTTTGCCTTTGATAATATCCCCTCTGCTGATTCCCATTATTAAGCCTCTCTGATTACAAAAATTGTGCTCCAAAAGGCCTTCATTTTCCCCTTATACCCCTGCAGAATTCTCCATTTCATCCCTTTTCCCTTTTTCAAGTCCCCCTTTTCACCCCAAAATCCCTCCTCTAATCCTTCTAGATTTTCCCAAAAAATCCCCTCTGAACCATACACACATCCCTGGTGTGGTTTAATTAACCCTTGTCTCCTCTATTGTTTCCCTCCTCTTGCCTCAAATTGCATTAAAAATGGCCCAAAAACAATATTCTCCGTATATGTGGGCCTAGCCCCTTTCGGCCAAACCCCAACACCTTTCCCACCACGCAACCACGGCACTAGAACCACTCGCCAGCCCGAAAAGCGCTTATCTCAAATCCATATCGGGTGCATTGCAAACCGTCGATCTGTATAGATCGGATGGTCGTCGCACCCCCACAACATCCACCGTTCACTCTGTTTTCCGCCCTGTTCATCGCATCATAATCGTTCATTTTCCCGCCAGATCAACGGTCAGAGTTTACCCCCCCGGTGGTCCCCGCGCACTGTTCAAAAACCAGCGGTATCTATCGCACCGCCTTTGAGAGGTGGGCGGTATTTTTCGATGGGCCAGCGATTCCACTCATCACGCGACTCGTGGTAGCGGCACTGTTTCAAAACCGCCCACTCATCGCGCATTATCGTTCGACAGAAAACACGGCACGATATCCATGTCAACCGTCCGATCTATAGCCCTCCATCCAACACTCATCGCACCCCGAAGATGCACGGAAGATAACCTAAGGCATCTGTACCCCTGGCCCACTGTCCATCGCCCCCCAACGCATTTTTAGCCATCGATCTCCCCCTGCGATCGGACGGTCTAGATTTAATACGTGCCCGCCATTAACCTCGTCCCACCACGTCATCTGTCCACGTGTTTCTTGTCGCATTGTCGCCCATCCCTTTACATATTCCATTCAATGGTCAAATTCAAATATTTTGCATTAAAAATTGGTTGCGCTCCGCCCACGTTCACCCAACCATGTTCCACTGTTATGCTGCATTTTCCACCATAATCCTACACTATTCCACCATCTCACCAATCTGCACGGCCACTCTCGTCGTCCCCATTGCATCCACCACCCCCATGCATGGTTTTCTTAACAAGTTTTTGTGTTTTACAGGGTTATCAGAGGTGAAAGCCGCCATGATTACACAATTTTTATTACGGCGGCCAAAAATGCAGAAAGGACCATGTGCAGAGTTCGAAATAACGAAGCAAAGCCTAGGAAGGCGATTTATATGATCGCCATTTAAAGAGCAGGGTTAAACTCTACGAAACCTTCCCAAAGCCATCAAAGCACCAGATCGAAGACATCATGGAGCACACAGAGGGTACAGCACGTAGAAATTTATGTATATCAGGGTTTTCACATCAGCAGAATGTTTTCCCCATAAAGGACAGAGTGCCCATGCAGCTTTTATTCTATACCGTGTTCCTAGAGAATTTCCCACCCTGACAACATTCCTACACTATCAGAAGCATTAGCTACACAGCATGGCAGACTTGAATCATTGATTTATTTTTGTTCAGTTCACCAGAAGTACTACAGAGTACTGCAGCGAAAGTACATCAAAGACATACCGGAGTAAATGGAAGCCTGGAGAAGACCACTCTTTCACCCAAAGAGTGCCATGAATAAATGCACGGGATTTAAAACTGAATGGGCTTCGGCCCTCTTTCTTTTCTGAGTTTAATGCTTCATTTAGTGTTTCACCTACTTTCCCTGCTCCACTGGAGCTATAAATTCAGGAAGAAACTCTGTAACGGTTGTTGATCAGTTATCAGAGAATTACAAGCAGTTTCTTTTGAGACATAGTCTCTGTGTAAAGTTGTAAGATAGGCTGAGAAAAATGTTTTCAGATTGAGTATCCAGCTATTGGCAATGTTGTACTTGACTGGTTTTGCTTTTTAGTATGACAAGAACATTTCTTTGGATCCTGATCTAAAGTGGTGGTGATGTTTTTCTATCTATGTATTTGTGTTTAACTTGCATTTCGTTTCATTTCATTTCTGCTGGCTTGCATCAGAAATCTAACATAGGATTTACCCTTGTTAGGTACCCTATGTTTCTGCTCTCCTTTCCTTTGATGTTTTCTACTAAATGTGTTATCTAAGAATTGATTTCAGTTGATTTAACCAATGTAGTGGATGTTATTTCCTGCTAGCCTATGTATGAATTAAATGAATCTGTTCTTATATGTTCTTGTTAGGATTTAGCTGGAAGATTTGGAAACACTGGGGATTAGAGTTAACCTTGTCCACTAGGATTCTTGTGCAACCAGCTGGCCTTTCTAAGATCCCTCAAGCTGGAGGCCAAAGAATTGAGAGTTCAAAGCCTCTATCTGATCTCAAGTCTTTAACTTTGTGTTCTAAACCTTCATTGTTCCTCCTCCCTTGCCATTCCATACCACACTATCATCTTTAAGATCCAATGTTTTAGATGACTAGCCCAATTGAAAGATTGCATATTGATTAGAAAGAAAATACTTTCCTGACTCCATTGCCTAATGGTTTTGAATGCCCCCTGGAATACTTCACCTCTACCTTATTCCTCTTTGCTCATCCTTGTCTTACATTGAACCCTTCTTTCCTGATAACCAGCAACCAAACAAACAATCAAACAAACAAACCTTGTGCCTATAACTAACCTAATATCTCAACATTGAGCTTCAAAGTCCTATATCTTTGACATATCATAGAGAGATCCCTCTCTGGACCCAGGAGGGCTAGATCCTGAGGTCTGAAAGTGGTTTTATTTTGTCTCATCTTTTGGTCTTGCCAATCTGGCCAAAACATGGGAACCCCAACAGCTCCTGCAAATAGGTTAAACGCATATACGCTTGTAGATATTATATGACCCATATCACCAACCCAATTTGCATCAACAAAAACATGTATTTCCAACACTTTGTGATCTGAAAATGGGTTGGATAACTTGTTATTTTTTTCAATAACCTCCCATTCAGATAAACAAATAAATGATCTAGCTTATACTCGACAATTTGCAGAATTTATGCTTGAAGAGGTGTATGATTTTTTTACTGTTCAAGTGTCTTAATTCCATTTTTTCTTGCTGAAATTTAACATGTATAATAGCAACATAATGCAGAAATAAAACATTCACACACAACATCAAAATTAATCTAGGAGCTCACTCGAATATCATGGGCTACGTCTCCTTTGAGCTTTGTCATCTTGACTTGGCTCTTTCGTATTATGGTAAGGTTTATTTTACAAGTTCCACACTTAACTAAAATGGATACTGAACTGATCCAAAGGGCTGAGAATACCATCTATATCCCTCTCATGGTTTTCATCACTCTACAAACAGCTTTAGGCTCCCTTAGACACGATTCCTTCTGTTGGTGCACTGAGCTACACTTATCTTCTACATGGCACAAACTCCTTAAAAATTATTTTTTTGTCCCTAAAACCACATATAATATCTCCAGCACACATCAGACACCAAATATCGACTAATAATTTTCTCAAATCGAGCATTGCATCCCCAAACTAGGCCTTCCTCCACAGTTTTCCCAAGGCTGCCCAAAACATCCCTTCAGCTTATAAAGCTCTATAAGTCATAAAAATGTTCTAAAAACACTTTCATTGGTTTCAAAATGTCTAAAATAGTCAATATAGACTATTCATTTTCATAAAATGGCCTCTAAATGCTCTGGTTTCGCCTCCAACACCTGTCGGCACCCCCTAGCACTAGGGTCACTGAAAACTTCTATGTTGGGTTCTAGAACTCTAGAAGTCCTCCTAATATTCTAAAACCTCTTTCAATATATTCAAAATTATATTTACAATCAAGAATTACTATTTTTTTGCTACATATGGTCTCTAGCTGCTCTGGCTAGGCCCTGATCTGTTGCTGGCAAAAGCTAGCACTGATGGCCCCTACAAATTTATTGAAGCTTCTCAGCCTTCAAAATTTCTCTACAAGCTCTAAAAAAAATCTCATCAGATTCATAACATCTGAAATATCCAAAATTGATTATTGGATCTCTGAATAAGGCCTCTAGCTCCCCTGGCTAGGCCTCAAACTGTTACTGCCCCTTGGTGGCCCTGGTGGCCCCTTGAACTTCACTGATGAAAAAATTTTCTTAGAAGCTCTCTGATGGCTCTAAAACCTACTCAATTGAGTCTGGAATGTTGGAGATAGTCGAAATTGACTATTGGCACTCCAAAATTGGGCAAATCTAGCTCCAGATAGAGCCAAAACAAATTTTTCCCAATGTCCTTTAAAGAAGCTTCACCAAAAGTGGAGGACTAGAGTTAAATCCAGCTAAGTTGGCCATTCCCACCAAAGATGGCATGCCCACTCCAAATATATTTCTAGCACTAACGGTTAACAATAACTATGAGCAGATAGTATGGGCACATGTTCCAGATTTCCGCAGTTTAATTAAATGTTGGAGCAACAACTCCGAAACCATCGACATTTGCAAACCTTATGCCATGTGAAAAAACTCCAGATAGTTACCAATTACCATTTTATAAACCTCATGGAAGTTGCAATGGAATGTTACCGTGGCAATGTTGCATGTGACCACGACTCCCGCTGGCGATGAGTGTTAAATCTTATGCCCAAGGTTCCAGGCTGGCAGTCGTATGGGGGGGCTAACCTCCCAAACCCCCAAACGGAAATGTTTGAAAAAATAAATATTAACCATGCACAATGATTTATAAGAACTAAATGGCAGTCCAACGGTAAATTGAGGGATTTCTACACGGGTGGTCGGCTGATTGATTCCCGTCGGCTCCAAAAATTTTACACCATGACTCCTGGGCCACGTGGCAGCTTCCGGGTCTGCCATGTGGTAGCCTTCAATTGGTCCAAAAACTCAAAATTCAACCCAATATCAAATCAAATGATGCCACTTGGCCTTCAATGATTGGGCCATATGGAATATTTTGAGGAATATTCCCTAGAATATTCTCTTTTTAATTTTCAAAAATTCCAATTCAAACTTGATCAAAGTCTAGTTTTTGCAGTTTACTGGACTTTTCAAACTTCAATAACTTCTTCATACGATGTCAATTTTTTGAACCATTCATAGCACTGGAATTTCGATGACGATACCTTTCCAGTCGCTTAGGTTCAGCACAATTTTGAACACTTTGAATTTTAAGCTATCATTCTGGTCCATGATCCAGTTCTGATCACACCTCCCCATTAGGAATCGTTTGGACCCCAAAAGACTGATATAATAATATGTACAGTAGATGAGAGTACAACACCCTCTTCTTTTCAGCCTCCAAACACTTGCCTTGCATGGCTAGTGCCTTTGAACCACAACTTGAAGGTTGTCGATACTTCCCTTCCTGGATGCGCTTGACCTCTTGTCAAAAATTGTCTTCCTTGCACTCACTCAAAATTTTCTGGCGAGAAATTACATAAGGTAGATGAACATCACTGCCTTGATCATTGATCCAAGGTGGCTCAAACAAAAAAGAGATTACAACATAAAATACATGCATACAACCGAAATTTTCATATGTACAAATGAGTACGTCTTACTGTGTTAAGAAGTCCAACCACTTCTCACCAAGCCACTTCCACGGCGAATTTTTCTGCTGCAAATCATCTTCATGTGAAACTTCCATTTTCACATCAATAATGTAATCCTTGATTCCACTATTGCCAGTCTTTCTTTCCTCTTGCCTCATGTGCTTGGGACGACTAGTTGGATGTAATGTCCAACATTGGGAGACAACATGTCCCCTCTTCTGGAAATATATGCAAATCTTATGCACCTTCTTTGAAAGTTTACTTTGCTTCATCTTCTTTTTGTATGCCTTCTTCTTCATCCAACATCTCAAAACATCATGGTTACACCGACCACAATATGCACAACAACTCTTTCTTCCTTTTAAGCATGCAAAATTGTCATGCCTTGCCGAAACATAATCAAATTGACTATTGGGAGATTTATACCTCTTGTGTTGCTTTGCATGTCCATCCTTTTTTACTTCTTGAGGAGATGAACTAGTAGAGGTTCCATATTTCATTTCCAGACTAAAATCATCGTTCTTGTCTTGAAAACTGTCTGAACTGGCATGCTCGCCATAAGCTGCATATCTACATTCTTCTTGTTGCAACAAAGGCTTAAAGCAATGACAATCATCTTGCAAACAAAATTTACATATTTTCATATTGTAACTTGGAACAAAAGTTCTCTTTGAAGTTGTCTCACATGCCTTCATGGCTTTGGAGTCTTTGTCATTAAATTGCACATAACCAAGACCAAATTTCTTAGGTCGTTCCTCAACCAAAATAGGTTCAACCATGCCTTGTGCATGCTTGCCTAAACCCTTACCTTCATAGCCCATTTTAAACATTAACTTGGACCCTATACCTCTAGTGTGCTTTTCAAATGAACCAACACATCTTTCTGAAGAGGAAACTGAAGACAGATTAGAGTGAATTACCTCTACTTGATGCATGTTCTTGGTCAAAGCCTCTTGATCTTGATGGAGTTGCATCTCCATATCATGCAATATTTGAAGAATTTCTTCCTTCTCTTGCTTCATAGAAAACAATTTCTCATGAAGTTCAGTGCTTTCTCTTCTATCTTCAAACAAAATTTGCACCATGTCCTTCAATATGTAGAAGTCACGCTTCATGTCTTCTCCGAAGAATCTTGTGAAGGAGGAGGATTTTGAAACCTCAATTGATGAAGTTTTCATTATGATGTCAATGAACAAAATAATTTCAACAAAATTCACAAAGCTTTCAAATCAAATGGAAAAGCTTTTGAACAAAATGGTTGTAGAGACCAACTCTTATTCAAGAAGCCAAACAACAAACAACTGACAAAAAGGTTTGTTCTTCAAGGATGGCCTTGAGGTCCTTTGGGTAAGGAATATGACTTCAGCCCTTTCTTCCTTCTTGTCCTCTCCTGGACTTAGCTATCAGTATCTTTCCCTTCACCTCTAGCAAACTCAAGCAACAGTTAGTTTGCAAGCAGTAAAACAGCCAATCTTTTCCACTGTTTAAACACCTTTCAAGTCAAACAAGAAAGCTATTACTCTTTCAATCAAGCAACCAAGTGCTATGATACCAACCTGATCTGAAAATGGGTTGGATAAATTGTTATTTATTTTAAGAACCTCCCATTCAGTTAAAAAAATAAATGATCTAGCTTATACTTGAAAATTTGCAGAATTTATGCTTGAAGAGGTGTATGATTTTTTTTACTCTTTAAGTGTCTTAAGTCCATTTTTTCTTGCTGAAATTTAACATGTATAACAACAACATAATGTAGCAATAAAACATTCACACACAACAGAAAAATTAATCTAGGAGTCCACCAAAATATTGTGGGCTACGTCTCCTTTGAGCTTTGTCATCTTGACTTGGCTCTTTGGGATTACAGTAAGGTTTATTTTAAAAGTTCCACACTTAGCTCCAATGGATATTGAACTGATCCAAAGGGATTATAATACCATCTATATCCCTCTCATGGCTATCATCACTCTGCAAACATCTTTAGGCTCCCTTAGACACGATTCCTTCTGTCGATGCACTGAGTTACACTAAGCTTCTACATGGCACAAACTCCTTCAAAATTCTATTTTTTTCCATGAAACCACACCTACACTGTCTCCAGCACACATTAGACACCAAATATCGACTAATAATTTTCTCAAATCGAGCACTGCAACCCCAAACTAGGCCTTCCTCCACGATTTTCCCAAGGTTGCCCAAAACTTCCCTTCAGCTTATCGAGCTCTATAAGTCATAAAAATGTTCTAAAAACACTTTCATTAGTTTCAAAATGTTTGAAATAGTCAATATAGACTATTCATTTGCACAAAATGGCCTCCGGCTGCTCCAGTTTCGCCTCCAACACCTGTCGGCACCCCTTGGCACTAGGGTCACTGAAAACTTCTCTGTTGGGTTCTTTACCTATAGAAGTCCTCCTAAGCTTCTGAAACCTCCTTCAATGGATTCATAATTCTATTTACAATCAATAATGACTATTGGTTCGTTGCATATGGTCTCTAGCTGCTCTGGCTAGGCCCTGAACTGTTGCTGGCAAAAACTGGCACTCATGGCCCCTGGAACTTTACTGAAGCTTCTCAGCCTTCAAAATTTCTCTACATGATCTGAAAACCATCTCATCAAATTCATAACATCTGAAATATCCAAAATTTATTATTGGATCTCTGAATAAGGCCTCTATCTCCCCTGGCTAGGCCTCAAACTTTTGCTGCCCCCTAGTGGCCCCTTGAACTTCATTGATGCAAAAGAGTTCTTAGAAGCTCTCTGATGGCTCTGCAACCTACTCCATTGAGACTTTAATATTGTAGATAGTCAAAATTTACTATTGGCACTCAAAAATTGGGCGAATCTAGCTCCAAATAGATCCAAAACAAATTTTGCCCAGTGTCCCCTAAAGAAGCTCCACCAAAAGTGGAGGACTGGAGTTAACTCTAGTTAAGTTGGCCATTCCTGCCAAAGATGGCGCGCCTACTCCAAATAGACTGCTAGCACTGATGGTTAAAAATAACTACGAGCGGATAGTGTGGGCACATGTTCCATATTTCCGCGGTTTAATTAAATGTTGGAGCAACAACTCCGAAACCGTTGGCATTTGCAACCCTTATGCCATGTGAACAAACTCCGAATAGTTGGTGGTTACCATTTTATAAACCTCGCAGAAGTTGCAATGGAATTTTACCATGGAAATGTTGCATGTGACCATGAATCCCACTGGCGATAAGTGTTAAATATTATGCCCAAGGTTTTGGGCTGGCAGTTGTATGGGGGGGGCTGGCCCCTCGGGGCTGGCCTCCAAACCCCCAAACGGAAATGTTTGAAAAAAAAAATATTAATCGCGCACAATGATTTATAAGAAATAAATGGTAGTCCAACAGTAAATCGTAGGATTTCTACGTGGGTGGTCAGTTTTTCAATTCCCACTGGCTCCAAAATTTTTACACCATGACTCTTGGGCCACGTGGTGGCCTCCGGGTCTACCACGTGGCAGCCTTCAATTGGTCCAAGAACTCGAAAGTCAGCCCAATATCAAATCAAACGATGCTAATTGGCCTTCAATGATTGGGCCATATGGAATATTCCATGGAATATTCTGAGGAATATTCCAAGAATATTTCCTGGAATATTCTCTTTTTAATTTTCCAAAATGCCAAGTCAATCTTGGTCAAAGTCTAGTTTTTGTAGTTTACTGCACTTTTCAAACTATGATAACTTCTTCATACATTGTCGGTTTTTCGAACCATTCATGACACTGGAATCGCAATGACGAGACCATTCCAGTCACTCAGGTTCAACGAACTTCTAAACACTTTGAATTTTGAGCTATCATTCTGGTCCATGATCCAGTTTTGATCACTTTGTCTAGTCTTGGTATTCCTTGGTAGCAAAATCCATAATCAATGGTGACATGTAGATACCTAAAAAACATATTTACTATTGTCCAATGCTTCTTCCCTAGTTTTGACATAAACTTTCTTAATACTCCCATTGCATGGTCTATTTTCAACGGTTTATGGCAAGCTATTTTTATTGTTAGTGGTTTTCAGGCACATGGTTTTTTTTCCCATGGTTTTGTAGATTTGGTCAAAGGAACTACGATTATACTCTAATTTAAGGTTAATTGAACGAGGGTTTTTGAATGCTACGACATGTATATAACGTATTTTAACACTCTAAAGGAAAGTAATGAAAAATCTATATGATTTTCCGAGTTTTGGGTTCCAGGATAAAAATTATTTGTATATTTTTTGTGATCGCCATTGTATCTTTTCTACTAGATTTAAGAATTTGTTTGTAGGTATTATCTACATAGGGCTAAAACCTACATTTTGTATCAAATTTATTTTTTCTTCAAGGGGATGGCTTTGTGGCTAAGGAGTTTTACTCGGGCCTGTGGTAGACCTTGTTATAGTGGGAGATTTGCAAGATTGATTCTTGTGGTGAAAGGAAAAGGTGAATAATGCACAGATAGAGATTAAGAAATTCAATGGACAGATTTTTGAGATATGGAAGTTAAATATGGAGGATCTATTGTTCAACAAATATTAGTGGATTTTTGTGGATCTAGGTACTAAACCAATGACAATGTCGACATAATACTAGACCAATTTGGATCAGAAGGAAAAGAGAAAAATACAATTGTGTGTCTTAGATTCAATATCATTGAGTGTTTCAGGAGAAGTGACAACAAAATATTTCTGGGATAAGTTACGAGCTTTGTATTAGTCTAAGTCACTAATAAATAAATTGTTCATATGTAAGAAGTTGTATAACCTAAGATGAAGGATGGAGACTCGGTGATAGAGCATTTGAACACCTTCAACACTATAGTAACTAAGTTATTATATATTGATGTTAATATTTTAGATGAAGATAAGTGCATCTATTTTTTGTATTCTCTACAAAAATCGTGAGATAATATCTGGTTATTTCCATAAGTAGTAACACAACAAATTTAAATTTTGATAATATAGTCTCATCCTTGTTGTTGGAGACGAGACAAAAAAACATGGAAGGTCAGAATGAATATTCCTTGTCTGTAAGAGGACACTGCCAAAACATAAATAAAAATAAGTCCTCAAATGGGAGATATAAGTATATAGGGATATCTAAATCTCCAAGAAAATTTCTAAGGGTATGCTGTAAATGTGGAAAAGAATGGAACTACAGGAAATATTGTAGATCCAAAATTACTGAGAAAGGAAAGGGATCCAATGATGCTCCTCCCATAGAAGCAAAAACCACCTTATACGAAGGTGGAGATGTATACTTGGCTTCTTCAAGTACATGTTAGCTCATGAGGCATGGTTGATTGACTTAGGTGCATCCTTTCATTTCACTACCCGTAGGGAGTGGTTCTACGAGTAGGAGAGATATGATGGTGGTGATGTCTTCCTAGGTGATGACTGGAAAATTAGAACAATAGGATGAGGAAAAGTCAAGTTGAAGTTAATAAGTGGAAGGATTAGAACACTCCATGGTTTTCTGGACATTCTAGGATTGTGATCCATAAACTGTCGTGGATATTCCATTGCACAGTTCATCACAACATATGTGATAATTATATATCAAAAATTCAAAT
This sequence comes from Pinus albicaulis, assembly GCA_034641835.2. Classification (NCBI taxonomy): domain Eukaryota; kingdom Viridiplantae; phylum Streptophyta; class Pinopsida; order Pinales; family Pinaceae; genus Pinus; species Pinus albicaulis. The sequence continues at coordinate 85,026,202 of CM076583.1, forward strand.
TTTTACAGTATTATAGTTTTATTAAAATTCTAAATCTATAGATTCCATGCATGTGAATGGAAATTATCCAGAAAAATAAAGAACAAAAAAATAATCTTTGGCACACACACATAAGACACAAGTTATGCTCTCTGGGAACCCTTTTCGGGAGAAAACCCAGCTGGAAGGTGAGGCCACTTCGCTCTCTTTCTTTGTGTGGAAATATGGCTGTAGGTACAAATAAGTAATCATGTGGCTCGTGGGATGCTACAATGCACAAATCCACTCTATGTGCTATCCCTCCTATCTCTCCTGAATATATTTTCTCAAATATGTGTGAAATTTTCAAGCTAAAATACTATTGTAGTGATTGATTAATTTCGCCTACTTATTTATGATAAGTTATTTAGAGATACTTTCAATAAATTCTGAAATTAACACAACTGCAGTATTCACTTAATTAAGAGTAGAAAAAACAAATAGAACACATCTAACATAATAGAAATAATCACATGAACACAGTTATTTTTGGACAATTTTCCCCTTAAAAGCCAGGGTTTGTATTATTCTTCAATAGTGAAAATCATTCACAGAAATTAGACGAGAAGATGTCTAGAATACACCTGAGATAAATCTTCTGAACCCTTTAGAATACTTTTTAACACACTAGAGGAACCCTTCCTCCCGTTGCATCACTCTGTGTGGCCCTTTTTCTCAGTCACTGCACTAGACTACGTCACTCTACGTCGAGGACAACGCTGCTGCAAAGTGTTGTCCCCACTGCATCCTCCTTCGGTCTTCTTCTTCCTTTGTTGCCTTTCCCTTTCTTCTTTTTCCTCTGCAACTCTGCCTCTACACCCTCTCCCTCTGAAATCAAATTCTCTTGCTTCAGAAACGATTTCCTTTAGGTACTGAGAGTGTGCCCGACTTGCTTTCCAAATGAACCTTAAGCCTTCTCTTATAGTCTTCTCGTTGATGAATCAACAGCCCAGATTATATCTCTAATCAATGGTTGAGAATAAAATATGACTTGATCTTTTTTTTCTAGAAGATTCACACTCTTCTTTATTAATACCCTTTAATTATTTAATTTCCCTAAGCTTAGACTTAGGGATCACTTTAAAATAATTAACTATTTTAATAAAGCATGATTTGAGTGGAATTTCCACAAACGGTTTCTGGGTTATTTGGAATACTAATGTCCAAGCCTCCTCCCAAAATATGAGACTTGGAACACTTTCCAATGCTACAAAATCAACACTCCCTCTTAGTAAGGAAAGTGTTTAAGAAAAATACCAACTGCACCTACTCTGACCTGAAGCATCTACTGTGCTATTGATGTCTTGGTTGCTACCCCTAATCTTTGCATTGTTTCCCTCTTTACTGCTTCCTATGACACTATCTCTACCACTGCCTCATCCGTACTGTAGCTTCGTATGAATCTCAAGTCCACCCATTCCTCTACAGGAATGGGTTCTTTACCATCCCCATCTTTTCCCTAAAGTAAGTAAACTTAATCTTACCCAAAGCTTTTGTGAGGATATCTGCCACCTGTTCTCCTGTAGGAATGTACTTCAACTATACAGCTCCCCTTTGGACATAGTCTCTGATTAAGTGGCACCTAATGTCAATGTGCTTCGACTGATCATGAAACACAGGATTCTCAGAGATCTTGATGCAACTCTGATTATCGCATAAAATTATGGTCAATTCCATCTTCTTCTTGAGAAAGTTCATGAGCAACTTACGAAGCCATATGGCCTCACACGAAGTTGTGCTAGTAGTATTCAACCTCGGTTGAGCTCATTGCTACGAATTTATGTTTCCTACTACACCAGGAAGTCATTCCTAGTCAGAGAATGAAACAATACCCACTCGTACTTTTCAGATCCACTAGGCTTCCAGCCCAGTTTGTATTAATGAACCCACTCAATTGGATTCATTTCCCCTTGTTTACTGTAACCCATACTCGAAAGTCCCCTTCAAGTATCTGAGAACATGTTTGGCTGCTACCCAGTGAGCCCTCCTTATTTCTACCATGAACTGACTGAGGGTATTCATGGTATAATAGATGTTGTTGAACAGGTACATCAATGATCCTATGAGCTGCCTATACAAGGTAGGGTTAGCCTCATCATCCTCAAACGTGTCAATCCTCTTCTAATTTGTGATTATTGGCATAGCCATGAGTCTACAGACCTCCATCTGAAAGCTCTTCAGGATCTCTGTAGTGTATCTTCTTTGCCCAAGGAAGATTTATCCCTTTTGATTCCAAACCTCCAAACCAAGAAAATAGTGCATCTACCCGAGATCCTTCATGTCGAATTTTGTAGTCAAATTTTCCTTGTAGTATTTTACAAGCTTAGATTATCCATTCAAGAAAAAATCATCTACATATAATACCAGAATTAGCAACACATACCATACTCGTAGATAGTAGAGATTGGGATCTACGTCACTCTTGAAAAATCACATATTCTACAAGTAGCTATCAAGTCACCCATACCAGGCTCTAGGGGCTTGCTTTAGTCCATACAAGGGTTTCTTAAGCCTTCATAAATGAGTCTTATGCTCATGTGTCTCAAATCCCTCTGGCCGTTCTATGTACACTTTATCTTATATCACCCCATTAAAGAACATTGTCTTGACATCCATCTGGTGAATTTCCCATCCCATTTTCACTGTAAGAGAGATGAAAGATATGATCAAGTGTAACGAGCTACAAGGGCAAAGGTTTCTTCATAATCGATCCCCTACTTCTGTGCATACCCCTTAGCCACAAACCTGGCTTTGAATTTCTCTATGCTGTCATCTACAACATACTTGATCTTGTAGATCCACCTTGATCCTACAACCGATATTTTCTGAGGTCTAGGTACTACTTCCCATACATCATTTGTCATTATGGAGTTGTACTCCTCCACCATAGCATCTACCCACACCTGATGTTGAGCTTCCTTTTGAGAACTAGAGGGTTCTACAACCTGTGATACCAGTGCCTAGTACCTGTCTAGTTGCCTTCGTGCCCTCTTCTCATTTATTGGGGCTCCAATAAACTCCTCTACATCCCTTAGAGTCTATTGGAATTATCTGCTCGTCTTTCCACTCATGGTGGGTGGATTTACCTTCTCTCCTTCTTGCACTTTTTCAGAATCCTTATGTCATGGAGAGGCACTAGAGCCATTTTTTGTAGGTCGTTGTGGCTGAACTAGCAGATCCTTCTCGGACTGCGTATATGTAGACATTTCCAAGAACTCGTGAAGTATCTCTCCTCCATGAATTCCACGTACCATCTTACTATGATCTTCCAATTCTCGGGAATATAGATGTGATATGCCTTCGCATTTTAGCTATATCCCACAAGATATCCTTTCTCTACAGTCTGATATAACTTCTTCCTCTTCTCATCGAGTACATGGCAATATGCTATACTGCCAAATATCCTGAAGTGACTCACCTCAGGCTTGCTTCCAGTGAAAACACTCTGAGGGGTGACTTTACCCAATTCTTTATGAGGCACCCTATTCTGCACATACACCGTTGTATTGTAAGCTTCCGCCCACAGAAATTTGGTCATGTCTTGATCATATAGCATCACCCTCACAACTTCCACAATGGTCATGTTCTTCCTTTATACAACCCATTCTGCTCCAGATTATATGAAGCTTTCCATTATATCTTGATCCATTGATTTACACAAAATCTTGTGAATTATTTATCAATATATTCTCCACCATTATCTGATTGCAACTTCTTGATCTGATTTCCAGTTGTATTTTCTACCAGAGCCTTTAATTCTTTGAATCGCTCAAAGACCTCATCTTTGGTCTTGAGAAAGTAGATCCATGCCTTCTGGGAATGGTCATAAATAAAGGTGACAAAATACTTTGCACCATTGAGAGCATTCGTAGACATTGGTCCACATATGCCTGAGTGTATCAATTCCAACACTATCTTGTCCCTACTGCTACTTCTTGGAAATGTTGCCTTGGCATACTTCCCTAATATGCACCCCCTACAGACATCATCTTACCTGGTGCTAAGTTATGGAGCTCCCGTGATAGTATTCTTGAGGATCTTCAAGGCTCCATGATGTAGATGCCCCATTCTTTTGTGCCATAATTAATTCAAATCCCTTTCATTGGTACTTCCTATCAGTTCCATTGGAGGTTCAAGTTGTAACTTTTATAGCTTATGGCTCCTTACTCCAATTTGTGCCTTCCTTTTACAACTAGGGTGTTTGACATAAAAAAAATTTCCAATAAAGTATATGTCATAACCCTTGTTCTATAGTTGAGACACCGAGAGCAGGTTCATCCCCAAACCTGGTACATGCAGAAAATTGGAGGCACAAAGCTTGTTACCAGCTTTTGTTTGAAATATTATGGCTCCTCTTTCAATGGGGGTACACTTGGCCTTGTTTCCCATCATGATCTAAAACTTCATCTGCCCTTCCTCGTAGCTCGAGAATTATTCTCGAACTCTCTTCATGTGAGAAGATGCTCCATTTTCAATATACCAGACCCCTGGAGAGGTCGTGCTTGACGCCATAACTAAAACGTCATGATCCCTCTGTTTCTCCATGCGTTCTAGAGGACTGCGTGAACCCTTCTGAGCTAATGCTGCATTGTTTTCGAACCTTCGTTCCATTTCAGATTCTCCTCTTCTGTCTCTTATCTTTAGCTCTCATACCATGTGAAATTTTCAAGCTCAAATAATACAACAGTGATTGATTAATTTCTCCTACTTATTTATGATAAGTTATTTATAGATACTTTTAGTAAATTCTGAAATTAACACAATTGCATTATTCACTTAATCATGAGCATAAAAAAAAAAATAGAACGCATATAACGTAATAGAAACAATCACATGAACACAATTATTTTTGGACAATTGTCCCCGGAAAAACCCAATGCGGGAAATTCGATGCAGCAGATGAGGGTTTGTATTATTCTTCAACAGTGGAAATCATTTACATAAATTAGATGAGAAAATGTCTGGAATACACCTAAGATAAATATTTTGAACCCTTCAGAATAATTTCTGACACACTGGCAGAACCCTTCCTCCCTCTGCGTCACTTTGCATGGCCTTTCTGCGTAGTGACTGCGTTGGACTGCATCACTCTGCGTGGAGGACCAGTGTTGCTGCTCTGCATCCTCCTTCTGTCTTCTTCTTCCTTTGCTGACTTCCCCTTTCTCCTTCTGCCTTTTCAACTCTGAATTTACACCCTCTCCCTCTGAAATCGAATTCTCTTGCTTCATAAATGATTTCCTTCCGGTATTGAGAGTGTGCTCGACTTTCTTTCCAAATTACCCTCAAGCCTTCTCTTATAGTCTTCTCGTTGATGAATCAATGACCCAGATTATATCTCTAATAAATGGTTGAGATTAAAATATGACTTGATCTTTGTTTTTTAGAAGATTCACACTCTGCTTTATTAACACCCTTTAATTATTTAATTTCCCTAATTTTAGTCTTAGGGATCACTTTAAAATAATTAATTATTTTAATAAAGCATGATCATGGTGGAATTTCCATAAATGGCTTCTGGGTTCTTTGGAATACTAATGTCCAAGCCTCCTCCTAAAATATGAGACTTGGAACACTTTCTAATCCTAAAAAATCAACACTATGGAACAAAATGGTCTCGAAAGAATAGATGCCTCTTCCTCCTAGTGGCCCGATTACAACACAACTCGATAGCCTACTAGTGGTTAATTTTGATTGCCTCAACTCTTAACTAGAGTTACAATATAGACTCTAATAGATTAATTTACATCATAATCATGTGGCTAACCCCTTTCCATGAATAATGGGGGCTAACAAACAATCCTTCAAAACTATAGGTGTGAAAACATGAAGGTCAACTTCTGACTGGCATAAATTTTGCATACAGACTCTGATTGGCACACTTCTTGCGCCATTGGAAAATATTTGTGCCTAGAGTAGAAAGAATGGTGTTGTGGTCAAAAAGGAAAATTTCCCCCCAAAAAATGTCGTTTGATGCCTCAAAATGCTTTCGGAAGGTTTCAGACCTCATTTTTCCAAACTAGGTCCCAGTGGTAAAAACAGTCTCATGAGCTGATTTCTCCACTTTTTCCACTCCAAATGCATTGAGATGGATGAAAAAAATTACAATGATCCAATCCGAATAAGATTTCTAGAAACTGAATTTATGTAAGAAATATGGATGATGCAGGTGTGTAATGTCCCTTCCTAAATTGTTTTGGAACAAGATTTATTTCTACATTTTGGGTGCCAATTTTGGTGAAGACGGGCCCCATTTGATTTTTGATATAAGACTTAGGAGTTAGAGGAAAGTTAATTTAATTTAATTTTGTTTTGTTAATGATATGTGGGGACCACCCACATAATAAATATGCACCCCCTAAATCAATAATTTGAAATTCATGAGAGAGAAAGTGAAGGCTTTGTGAGGGACCCATGAAAGAAGAAAAAGTGGGAAGAAAGGCTCCAAGAAAGTTATAAAAGGAAGGCAAGACACTTCATTTGGCATTCTTGGCTTATAGAATTTGATTTTTTTGCTTGAGTTGTTTAGCTAGGTCACTTGCTGTTTAATAAGAGTTTTCCAAGCAGAAAATTCACCCTTTCTTCGGGGGACTTCGAGTGCCACCCTAGAGAGGTTCATCCATTATCATCCGGAGGAGATTTGTAGAGAGATTTCCAACATTTCTAATCATATTTCCCCAGTAGTTCGTATTTTTAGATGACGCAGTAGTGGATATAGTGTGGCCATTGTATCATTCTTCCAGAGGGCTATTTTCGGTAGAAATTAGGAGAAGAAGGCTCAAGAAGAATCTATCTTAATGAATAAATAGTGGGGATGCATCATTGACCGGAAATAATCGTTGAGAACTAGCCGTTAAAAACTAGTTGTTGGGAACTAGTCGTTAAAACTAGCAGTTATTAGTAGATTAGTTATTAGAAATAATTAAAAAAATTGATAGTTAAGAAATATTATAAATTAATAAAATTAAATAATTATAAAAATACAGTATTTTTATAAATATTTTTTTTAATTAATATAGTAGAAAATTATAGGGTTAAAAGTGAAGATAAAATTTTAATTAAAAGGGGGGTTTACAAATTTTAATTAAAGGGGGGGGGGGGTTAAATTTTTTATATATCTTATTATTTAGTAAAATTAAATAATTATTAAAAAAAATTAATAATAATAATAATTAAATATAATAGGAAATTATTGGGTTAAAGAGTGAACAAAAAAAAAATAATAAAAAAGTTTATATATATATTATTATTTATTGAAATCCAAAGATAATATATAATAAATATAAAAAAATTAAAGAAAATAACCAAAATAATAAAAAGGGGACAAGGAAATTAAAAACCAAAGACAGCGGAATAAAAAGACCAAAAACAACAAGTCTCAATACATAAAGAAATTACCTGGTGAGAGCCAGAGTCTAAATCTTACTTAATTTCAAACCATAATCTCCGTTGAGATTCTTAGCATGCCTTTCAATTTCAATCGCCTCCCTCAACTTCCTATGGTGGAAGTGATCAACTTTAACAACGTCTTTGGAGTCATCAATACAAAAATGGTGACACGATTTTTTTCACATGCTCCGCAAGAGCTGAGGTATGGGACCGATTGTGTCTAATGTCCGCAGCATGCTATAGGATTCTCTGTCTAATGGATCAACCTGTTTCTCCAATATAGGGAGTACCACAGGAACAAGAAATCATGTAAACTCCTTTCATTTCCTTAGGGTCGATAGGGTCACTAACAAACCCAAGAGAATTTCTAATAGTATAGAGAGGCTTGAATGAAGTGGAGACATTATTTCTTCTAAGGACATGGGCAATTTTGTCTATTATCCACTGGATAAACGGGAGATGGACCTTGGAAATAGGATCCACCCGAGTAGATTTTCCACTCAATCATTTATAGGCTTTTCGAAAGGCTTTAAGACCTTGAGATCTATAGTAACCATTATTTTCAAAAAAATTAAGAAGATGGGATTTCTCTGATTCCAAGTGGTTGTCGTCGGAGATTCTAAGAGCACAAGTAGCAAGAATACAAAGGACACCAAATTTCTCAGCAAGAAAATGATGGGAACCAACATGGAGATATTGTTCCTTGTGAGTTTTCTTTCGAAAAACTTGGTGAGAAATGGAACCATCCTCATTTCTAGAAAGAAGGATTTCTAAAAGGGAAGGAAGCCATCAACCTCCAATTTAAAAAAAAAATACACACATTTTTCTTGCTTTTGAGGAGCTCGATATTGAAACCGATGTATCTCGGTAATTTAGGATCCCCAAGATTTGATCTTCGGTCTTGTAGTATCCCTATAAGTCTTCTTTCTAATGCCACAGGTCAGACCTAATTTGGATTCTTAAAGATAAATTTATGCCCTATCTCCCACAATGACCTAACTATGGACTGGTTCAACAGAGAAAACTTGTAGGCATGCCACATGTCATTGTTTTGACTTTCAACTCTAAAATCGATAAACAGGAAACTAAAGTATATGTACTTGTGGCCACTTTTTACATAATTTAAATCTGATGTCAGAAACCAAAGTTATGACGATTTTCCCTCGATCACATGTTTGAGATGAAATTCTGGAACTTGCAAAAACCCTAACTTCCTCAGACCATATCTCTGAAAATATAGTGAACCAAGATCTAAATTTTCTACATGAATTTCCTCTGGATTTCAACTCAAATGGGTTTTTTCCAACTTTTGAACCTTTGTAGAAAAAAAATTATAGTAAAAATTCCAATATGTCGACCTGTTTGCAGCAGCGAAACCCTAGAATCCAAAGCTCTGATACCAAATGTTATGAAACTAGCTCACAAAATACAAGAAAAGGTAGACCAAAGACTTAGAAATAAGACTCTTTGAGGGGAAAACCTCCTTTACATTACATAAATGAACAATTCTTGGATGATTCAAATGAAAAAACCTCCTTTCTATATATAGGAGTCCAAGGGGTCACAATATAATCCTAGTCGACATAACAATAACAATGTAAGGGCACAACAATAACAATAGTGGGTTTCTATGGGGCACAATAATAACAATATGGGGAATACATGGGCACAACAATAACAATAATGGGGATATAATAACAATAAAAATAAGGTTATACACTAGTATTATAGGGACCTAGCATCAGCAGCATAAGTGCCTCCTAGTCTCACCCTCTAATTTTTCTTGTTCTATCTTCTCTTTTCGAGGAGATCTGGTGTCCTGAGTTTGTCGATTTACCCAACATGGTGTAGATGGATGCACCCCCACGGTCTATGTACCTCTAGTGTCTTTTATGTAAGTATGAGGATGGGTTTGGTCTATCACCCTCCTCAACTAGGCCAACCTCTCACTGTCCCAATGGATTCCACCCTAGAATTTTTGCACACTGAATTTCTCTTGAGCCATGGGTTTGATTATGGTTTCACCCGTCACTGTGCCTACATACCCAAATTTTCCATGATCTTACTGCTTACCCACAACTAGGCCAAGATCGTGCTCTGATACCACTATAATGTTCCAAAATAGGAAAAAGAGTGATATGCAAGTAAATAGAAAATTTACACCACAAATTTTTTTTTTAAATTAGTAAACACCCAAAACAATCATAAATATGGAAGAAGCAGAGCCCTTTTATTATAAACTAGTGAAAAAGTACAAATATATGGAATGAATTCACTTGGGCTTTCCTTTTTGGCAAGCGGACCAATGCCCAGGTGAAGCAATGATGACCCAGAAACTATCCAACTACTGCTCTACATTTCCCTAACAAATCTGCATAGTTTGCTACAAATATATGGTTGAAAACCCTACCTTTGATGCTCTAAAAAATCTACAAAATCATTTATAAGGTCCTTATCAAAAACCCAGAAATAGTTTGACCTAGTTTTGACCTTCCAAAATCGAGCCCCAAAAGCCATACGCTCTCTAATAGTTGCTAAAGAACGATGTCTGTAAAACCACTAGCAAAATCCTCCCCAAAAAATCCTGAAATGCAAAAATCAACTCCATCAATACTACCCTTATTTCTCCCGATAAGAAACAATCCTAATGGTTGAGACTTTATCTCCCACGTATGCCCAGTTTCTCTCTTCCCCTTATAAGCTCCCAAATTCCTCCTAATGAGGATTTTTGCACTAGAGTACATCAAGCAAATGCTCAATGTTGATGAGGTCATTTTGTGTCTACTAAGAAGAAATCTTAGTTCAGAATTAAAACAGAGATTGGACCCTTCATTTGTAATAGTAGATCATCAAGGGAAGAAGCAGACATATTGCTAAACGAAATGCAATTTACCCTCAGTTTTACATGGTCATATGATCCATTGGGTACCATTTCTAAGCTAAGGGTAGAGAAAAAATCTACACCTTATATTCATACCCACAGACAAGAGATTGAGAAATACATGAACCAAGTATAGTGGACTGAGAATACCCTACAAGAGGTTGAAGAACAATTGGTGTCAACTTCAACATCACAGACTCCTGTCCCACAGGAGAAAGTAGGAAAAAGGATCAGAGAAGAAGAGTCACCTTCAGTGACTGACACTCCTAGAAAAGATTTCAAAATCATGTATAAGAAGAGGACTAAGGTAAATCCAGGCAAGGTGTTATCACCAATAGCATTCATTTTTGTTGTTTTGCATCTTCCCTTGCTCTAAGTTAAAAAACCATCCAAAACTTCAAAAAAATCCGACCTTTATCCTTTCTCGCATCCCAAAATCACAAATTTCTCTGTCCCCACCTTATGTTTTATGTTCCCTCTCGCGATTGCGATACCCTGATGCAATATATCACAGATCTCAATTGCAGATCGCATTATCACCTGCATCGCATTATCGCATTTCATATTATCACATTATTGCATTATCACCCACATTGCATTATCTCATTATCGCTTGCATCGCATGATCACATTATCACATCATCGCCAACACATCACTCACCATTTATGTTCCAGATCCTAAACCCCGATACGATAATGTGATATATCGCGTCGCAATCCCGCCACCTTGTTACCACCTTGGTAGAACCCACCTTCCATCGCTTCACTCATCGCAATCGCAAATCGCAAAACATTTTGTTTCCGCCTTATGACCTCTGCTCCTAAACTCCTGATGCAAGATGATTTAAATTTGTGACTTATTAGATGGTTCATTAAAGCTTTGAAGTATAAGATTAAATGGTTACGCATGTATACGCCGCCAACTGAAGATTATCAAGGTTTATCAAGGTTTTGAAGTACAACAATGCCTAAAGCCATCACATTTCAAATTTCAAGGAGCAGATCCTTAATTTCAATTAGTTTTTGTTTATTTTGGTTATGGACAACGCCAATGCACTCAAAGTGGTCATGTTCGATAATATCATCATAAATACATTATGTAAAGACTGTCAGTGTAAAAAAAATAATTTGAGTCCTATAAGGTCTTAAACTCTTGTAAACATAAATATCCCATATGAAGAGCAATGGGGTAAGTTAACTGAGTTCCAAGAGTAAAAAGTAACAAAGAGCAGTCATCTACAACCAGCTCACAGGACAACACATCAGACAACATTCCAGCCAACACAACCTACCAATAGGCTTACTCATCAACTGATTCCTTAAAAATAGTGTTAGAAATCCAGATCACCCACATCGAGCCTATTTCTTGTAACAATTAGAGTTTATTATTAGATTTAAGGCTAATAATACCCTGTTTGTTGAGACAACATTTATTGTAATCAAATTTTCAAATTTTAGTTTATAATTTATATAGATACTTCATCATTTGAAGTAATAGATGTTGGGATTTGTAATGAGGTAGACTACCATTCATTGTAAAGTTGTTCACTGAGTTCAAGTGACCATATGCAAGTAATACAAGACCAGTTGTTTCAGGATTCATGTGGTGTATTTATTGGTGAAGCGCTTCTATTGTTACTACGTTTTCCATTGTTTTTCCTTTTCTCTGTTTATCAGAAATTCTTAATTGTAAAACAGAAAGTGTGATGAATAGGACATGTTGTTTAAAACACTTTATTCTGGATGATTTTACAATTTATATGTTTTCCACTGAAGTCAGATTGAAGAATACTTAATTTCTTTTCAATATCTATTGAATTCCATATTTCTACCACTTCCATAACTCATTTAAAAATCTAAAAGAATCCATTTAATGCAACCTAGATTTCCATGTTTCATTCAAGCTTGATAATTCTGCAAATTGATCACCCCAAGCCTCTTTGAATCCATTGCCCAATGGCCTTCCCTTGTTGTTCGAACCAAAAAAATTCAAAAACCAAACTTTGAGCCCATTAACTAGCCTAAAATTTTTAAGAAAACAAAGTTAAATTATATAGAGAGATCCCTCTATGAAGCTAGCAGGGCTAGATCCCAGCTTGCAAAGTGATTTTGATGTTACCTTTGTGGTTTTTTCTTCAACCTTGAAATTACAGAGTGATAATATACACCAAGCCCTAGTTTTATATTATTGTACTAGTGGATGTATGAGGGCCATTATCCTTGGTACGAGATCCCTAGACTGTTGTATTATTCAATTCTATTAATATAATGAATTTGGGTTGAAAATTGTAAAAATTTGTCTATATTTTGCGTACTAGTAGATTTACGGTTGTTTATATTCCAGGTAAAAAGTAGCTTCGTTTCGATTCTTGGTTTGGTAGCATTAATGATCTAATATTCTATCATGGAAACTTGGATCATAGAAAAACGACATGGAATCATAACATATATGAGCTACTTTGAGGGACAGTGAATCAGAGTGTGCAAAACAAAGAAACTTGGAGGGATTTGTGGGTGTCTAGATCATGGAGAAGAGGGTTTAGCTAAAGACATGGAGATGTGATCTTGACAGGTTACATGGCAAGATGGGTTGGGAATTCTAGTGGATCGATGATCAACCTGGTATACTTCAGTATGTTGTGTGGCGGTTTGCAGGGATGATGTTATCACAAAATTGCACCTGATTGGCTAATGATCAGAGAACTCTATGTAACTGTTTCAAACCAGCTTTTGACTGAAGCTTAGCCTCTATAGTCTGAGAGGGCTCTCTCAAAGGGGTTTATGATATTAGATAATGATAGGACTAGATGGCTAACTATATTTGGAAAGTAACTTGATTTTTTGTGTATGTAGGTTGAAAAGAATGCAGACTTGCAACCATTAGGCTTAGGAGTCAACAATCAGTAGTTTCAGTGGCAAGGTTTCTTGACATGGAACCTGAGGCAGATAGGGGTCTTTAACAAAGGAAATTCACTCATAAAACATATGAAAACACAATCATTTCATCACTAAAGGAAATCAGAGCATGGATTTATGAATTTTGAGTAATAGCAATGAAATCTACTACTAGTGGTTCAAAGGTAATTCGCTCATAAAACATAGGAAAACACAGTCATTTCATTACTAAAGGAAGTCAGAGAATAGAGTTATGAATTCTGATTAATAGAAATGAAATCTACTGCAAGTGGTGAAACATAAGATGTAGATCAATAAAACATTAAAAACCCCATGAGAATCTCAGGTCTATCAAGAAGAAAACCACTCTTTATTACTGATATGAGTCAAAATACATAAGGCAACAGTTTGCAGCAAAAAGTCTCCAACCCTTTACAAATTTGAATATCTGCCCTTTAATATAATTATTACATGAGAGATGATCTACCTCTCGGCTAGCTTCATCGAACTATTCCTAATGACACCTTGCATAACAAGAAAACATGTGCTTTAATGATAAAGGATAGCTACACTATGAAATAGTCATTTTCCTAATAGGACTCAAAATGCTACTTATTACATCAACTACCCTATCTCCTAAAAAAAGTTACATCTTTGACAACTAATCCTTCACATGTCAAAATAGGCTGTGATAGAACTCATCACTACAAGACATCTTAATTAGCCTCCTCCAAATCTGCAAACAAACCCTATTTTTAAGGAAAACTTGTCCTTATCTTCAACGAATGGTTTGGATGATGAGTTGTCTTCATCTCATAGTCTTAAAGTCTTGAATGACTACTGACATAGCCCTTTGACCCTTTGAAAGCATCCACCTATCCAAAACTGCCCAAAAACTTGCTCATTAACCTTCAAAACAACACGCTACGAAAGTATGACAGTTTCGTAGCGTACTTTCGTAGCATACAGAAAATGCCCTTTTCCATCAACGTTTCTGATTCTTTCCTTTTGCATTGTGTTCATTATGCCTTGAAACATCTTCCATAGAAATTTCACCCCTTTGAAACTTCCCAAAAAAAAATTTAATTCAAAAAGAAAGCTACAGGTGGTTTCGTAGCGTTTTCCTGGCTTCAAGCCTAGGAAACGTTATGAAACTACTGAAAACAGTGTAAATTCTAGATTTTTACCTAGCTTCAAAAATGAACCTTCAAGTTGTGCTAATTTGATTTTCAACATTCCATTTACCTTTCAAAACATAAACCAGCTCAAACTATGAGTCTTGAGGTGTCTCTTCCTCATTGATGATGATTTGAGCTATTGGCTCCTCAACTACTCTCATTTTTATGCCTTTTGTCTCCAGCTCCTCATGGATAGGTTCTAGTTTCTCTTGGAGGTATTTAACCTGATACTTCATATTTATGTTCCTCTCTGCATGTTCTGGACCTCATCAAACTAATGAGGAAACAATCAATCTCACCTTTTATATTTAAAACATATTTGCATATTTTTTCTATTTTTTTTCTGAAAAATAGGTCTTAGAACAGAGGATATATCTCCTAATCCATGATGTACTTTGAAAAAATGGAGGAGTTTTTTATCATTAAGAATTTTCTGAAGAAAAAACTATCTTGCTGTTTAGAAACCCATCTCCAGCTGTCCAGAATCTGCATTTGAAAAACATGTGTAAAACAGGAAAACTCTATTTTCTGAAAATAGGGCTTCAAAGGAATCCCTGTATCTCCCAACTGATAGCACCTATGAGAAAAGTGAGAGAGGTTATTTTTCCTTGTTTTTTATTTACTATAAACTCTCTCAGTATTTCCAAATTCATCTCTGTTCATCCATAATCTTCTCTTTAAACTTACTGCTCAAACAGTCCAAAAACACAGCAATTTCTTTGTTAGCTCTAGTAGAAAATTAAAACAACTTGAACTGATGCATGCTTCAACAAACCTAGGGTCTTCCACGAATATATTAAGTTCCATGAGCTTCTATCTTATCCACATAGCCTCCTTTGTGTGCTCTTGTACATGACCATCTCCTTTTATAGCCAAGCTACCCTCTTAAAAAGGTGGCACTTGTAAAGTCAAATTGGACAACAAGCTGCTAGTGTGATGAGGCAACTCTCAAACAGTGACATTGAGAATTTTCACATGCAAGAATGAATTTTGAGTGACAAATAGCAAGTTAGGATAAATTTTTATGTTTTAAATGGCATCTCATGCTTAAATCATGACACATACATTCCAAAAGGGTAATGATGACCTCATACATGCTTAAAATAGTGATAATGACTTCAGTCGTGACCATTGTACCTTGATCTTAACCCTAACTAACTCAAATTGCATCTACCCTATCCCTTTCAATCATTTACTGACACCTAGCAGCTATTTTGACAAGACAAATAGGAATCCTTACTTTTGTAGTGAACCTAGTGTATTTCTGGGCATTTTCGCTATGAATGTATTAGCAGTTTCGTAGCGAAAAGTGCATTTTCTCTTTTTCTTTTGCTACAAAAGTGTGGTTTCTTGGCTAAAATGACTCTTTCGGTGCTGCAAACTTGTGAAATGAAAAATTTCAGAAAATCATGACTGATGTGACATAAAATCATTTAAATGAAGGTGGGTTTAGACCTTAGGATAGGCTAAATAAGAAAAATTAAAAAATTTCCTTGACCAAGTAATGAAAAATGAATTCTATGACCCTACCTTTGACACATGAACCACTAGGAATTTGTCAAATGATGCTTCATTTTTTCTGAGTGATAACAGTGGCTCTACTTGGGATGGTGTGCCCCTGTGGTACACCAAAGAACTTGTAGTTCCAGTGCCATCCATATTCTTGGAAATAAAAACTCTGAAATTTATGAAAACTTCACCAAGCTTTTATGGCCTTCTCCTCGGACTCAAGCTTGATGATTACTGCTGAAAAACCAAATCTATACATACTGAAAAGATGCTCAGTGTACTTGAGCTTATTCACACATGCTCCTACCTACTCTAACAATTGCAATCTTCATGTTTGATTCAAGCAACATGAAACTTCCAATGAAGCCAGTCATTGATCTGACCTGACACTTGAACCTCTTGACTGCAATTGAACCAAAAGTAAGCAGGATACTGAAATGACCAAGGCGACAGAAAATGTATCTGATCTTCATAATGAGATATAACTCGAAATTTGGACTATAGAACTCTTCCATGTAGTCAGCTATAAGACCATAAAATACATAGTATGTTTGATGATTCTCAAGGCATTCTACATCTTTCAACAACTAATATATGCTTTTCTCAACAACACAAGATTTCAGTTGTGTGCTATCAAACTGATTTTCAAAAACAAGGTATTCTTCCTCAATCTCAAAAGAGAAAGGTAGCAGCACCTTCTCTTTGTGTTCTAGCATTAAATAATTTTGCAAAGACTGGTCTTGATCATAAATACTATAATATTGAATTTGATCTTCTAAAACTTCAATGTCTTTTTCAATGTTCTTAGCAACTTCATCCACAAATTGAATCTTATCTTCTGACTTGCACTCAAATGATTTTAGATTAGAAGACAAGGATAAAGAAATTTTTTCATCCACTTCCTTATTAGTGTGATGCAAGAAATGACATGAAGAATAAACTTCTTCCTTTACCTGAGGATTATAGCAATTATCTTCCAATATTTCCTCTTGTTGTTTGAAATGATTCTCATGCTTCTGACGATCAAAAGACTAACAAGTCTGCTGCAACTTTTCATCAAACTCAAAGGATGTAACATGATTTTCATAAATAAACTCCTGTTGGGTTTCATTTTCATCCAAGAGAGAGGCTATCCTTTCTTCTTGGTGATGAAAGGGATTATCATGAAGGGCCTCTAAAATTTCCTCATCCATAAACTCATCATCTTCATAACAATTCTCCAAATATTTAATAAAACTCACGCAATGTTTATAGCAGTCTTTGAACAACAATAAGGAGGGATGACACTCTTCATACATCTCGTAAAATGCAACATGGAAATCAACAAGAGAATATAATGAACCATTTGGCAGGCTTTCATACCAAGACCATGATTTTCCCTCTAAAGTGGCCATAAACATCTTCATGAGACAATCCTCATGGAACTGAACCTTAAGTCTGTGTACATGCATATGGAATCTAACCAAATGAAGAGTAGCATTGTCTTTATTTTCATCTTTAAATATGGGAAGATCAGTTATCCATTCGACCTTTGGCATAGGATTTGGAAAACCAAGGATGTGAGACCGATTCATAGGGGCATACCTGGAATTTATTCTTGCAATGGAACTCATCTTGAAACTTCATCAAGCTACTGATCTTCAAGCAGTGGAGTCACCTTCCAAATGATCATTTGATGTGTGGAATCGCCAGAGTAGAAATACAACCAATATGTGTCTAAGTTTCTGCTGCTCTCAAACCTTAGAACTGAAACTTGGTCGTTCTTCCCAGGGAAAATTTACACCTTCAGCCCCCGGAAATGGTGCCAAAATGTTATCACAAAATTGCACCTGATTAGTTGTTGATCGGACAATTCTATGTAATTGTTTTAAACCAAATTTTGACTGAAGCTTAGCCTCTTCAATCTGAGAGGGCTCTCTCAAAGGGGTTTATGATATTAGATAATGATAGTACTATATGGCTAACTCTATTTGGAAAGTAACTTGATTTTTTGTGTATGTAGGTTGAAAAGAATGCAAGGTTGCAACCATTGGGCTTAGCGGTCAACAATCAGTAGTTTCAGTGGCAAGGTTTCTTGACATGGAAGCTGAGGAAGATAGGGGTCTTTAAAAAAGGCAATTGACTCAACAATGTTACCGATGAAATAGGTAACCTCATTGTTACCTACTCTTGAAGTATCAAGAAAAACACATGATTTTCAAAAAGTGGCGATGCAGAATCATGAAAAAAAATTTGAGCATGTTTTTGGCACTTTAAGTTTTTTTCATTTTGTTTTTTTTTTTAATTAATGATCAGTTCAGTGAAGACCATTGAAAGAGATAGATGAAAGGGTAGAGTTAGCTATCAGTTGTAACTATACTGTTGCTATTTGCAACACATAGATAGGTGGAGTAAGCTATGAGTATTGCAAAGTTTAGGCTGGTGGTTTATCTCTATAAAGAGGCCATCCCATAGCTTTGAAATACGCAATCAAGGTTGGCTATCAAGTGGCTAAGGATTGGAGCAAGTGATTTGCTAGATCTAGCTTGATAGTGTGTAGCATGGGAGGTAGTGCATGAGAGCTTGTGAAGAGTTTTTGCACTATGATTGTTACATGATTTCTCCATTATAATATACACAATAGCTGCGGGGTTTTCAGCTATAGGCTTTCCCCATACATACTGAGTTAATGTGTGATTGAATTGATGTGAGATTGCTTATATTATTTCCGCATGTGACAATTAATTGTGGAAGAAGGTTATGTGTTATGCATGCAATTCGAAATTGATGTATGATCGGGTTAATCTTCATTGAATAAGTGATTTATTCAGCTAATTTCTACATGGTATCTGAGCGAGATTAATTGTCGAAGTCTATTACGGTGATTGCAAACTTATTTCCTCGGACAGAGTCTGCATGCGGGCCAGGTAGCCTCCGGAATATTCATCCTTCTTTTTAAGGTGAAAGATCTGGTGAATGCCCTTTGCAGTCAATCTCTGATTTGGAAATAATTTGTTTTCAAGTATAGATCGGAAGCGATAGAGCTTGGAGTTTGGAATTCAAATTTTGCAGAAGGTTGATTTTCTTGGTGCCGGTGTTGAAAGATGTCTTCTTTCAATGGTTTGCGACTCGAATATGCTCTTGAAGGCAGTTCGAACTATGTTGCATGGAAGGATCGAATGGAAGCAGTGTTAGAAGATAATGGTCTGAAGGAGTTCGTGGATGCGGATGTCCCAAAGCCCACTGATGCAGCTTTGGTCGATGCATGGCAAAAGAAGATCGCGAAATGTCGAAGGATCCTGTTGGAGGGCATCAAGGATCATATTGTATCCAGCCTTCATGGTAAGGCTACTCCATTTTTAATGTGGAAAGCTTTGACGGATCTATTCCAGAGTAAGAGTGACCAAAGGAAGCTGGCGCTCAAAGATAAGCTCAGGAACATCAAGATGGAGAAGGGCGACAGCATCGCCAAATACCTCACGAAGTTCACTCAGTGCAGAGATGAGCTGGGAAGTGTGGGGGTGGTTGTCAAAGTTTCACTGATTGCATGCTTAGTTTCAAGTATGCTGGGATCGGTGTGGTTCTTGGACAGCGGTGCGTCATTTCATATGACGGGAGATCGGGAGTTGTTCTCAGATCTGGAGAACAAAGATTTGGGTGTGCACATCGAGATGGGCGATGACGATAGATACAGTGCGACTGGTATCGGTACCGTATCCTTTCAGAGGGAGTCTGGTAAACCCTTTGTCTTAAAGGATGTCATGCATGTACCTGGATTGAAGAAGAACCTGATTTCAGTAGCGATGTTGGAGGATAAGGGTTATGATGTGGTCTTCAGCGAAGGAAAAGCTTTCCTGCGCAGTAAGACTACTGGAGAGACCCGGAAGATAGGGGTTCGAACTCAGAACCTTTATCAGTTGCAGGTAGATGACTGCGCAGCTATGGCATGCAAGGCGGGAGAAGTGGTGAGCCGGGATGATGAGGGCGAACTATGGCACAGAAGATTGGGCCATCTTCACCATGGAGCTTTGAAGATTCTGCAGCAGATTTCTACTGGACTTCCTAAGGGCACCCTTGCGCAGTCAGATCAGTGCAAGGGGTGTACTTTAGGGAAGTATGTGAAAGCCACCTTTCACGAGAAGGATAGTCGCGCCACGACGATCCTCGAGAGAGTTCACACAGACGTGTGTGGTCCTTTCTCAGTTGCTTCGACAGCAAAGCACAGGTATTATGTGATCTTTGTTGATGATTTCTCTCGAAAGTGCTGGATCTTCTTCATGCAGAAGAAGAGCGATACATTCGCGAAGTTCTATGAGTTTAAAGCACCGGTCGAGAAGGAGTCGGGGAAGAAGGTGATTGCTCTAAGGAGTGATAACGGTGGTGAATTCATCTCGGCTGAATTCAAGGAGTTCTGCAGCGCAGAAGGGATTCGGAGAGAGCTCATCGCACCCCATAACCCACAGCAGAACGGGGTGGCTGAGCGGAAGAACAGAACGATCGTGGGTGCTGCACGGGCGATGTTGCATGATCAGGGCCTACCCCTTCACTTGTGGGTTGAGGCATGAAATACAACAGTGTATGTGCAGAACCGTTGTCCTCACAAGGTTCTTGGCATGAGTACACCAGAGGAGGCTTATTCTGGCAAGAGGCCTGATATTTCCCATTTGCGGATTTTTGGTTCTCCTGTCTACATGCATGTGACGAAGGATGCGAGAAGGAAGTTGGATCCAACTGCTGAAGTTGGAATATTTGTGGGGTACACTGATACACCTCACAACTATCGGGTGTATGTGCCAGACAGTCGCAAGACTGTTGTGCGACGGGATATAAAATTTCAGGAGGAGAAAGCCATGCAGTGTTCGCTTGAGAGGGAGTCACACTTGCATGCAGATGAGGAGCTGTTAGTTCCTAAGGAGGAGCTTCCGGATGTGGATCAGCCACAAGAGGAGGTTCAGGAGGTGGAAGAAACCACCCAGGCAGCGCCAACCATCAGAGGACGCATGCGCACTACAGAAGCTGAGCGACTGGCTCGGGATGAAGAGAAGGTTGTAGGACCACCTACAACACAGCGCAGACAGAGACAGTCACCGGATCGGTACACTGGATACATGGCTCTTATGAGTCAATGTGTTGTGACAGAGCCATCCTCTTTTGAGGAAGCTGTGGAGGAACCCGCATGGGTCGATGCCATGATCGAAGAATATGATTCGATCATCAGGAACAGTGCATGGGAGATTGTCCCAAGACCGGTTGGGAAATCAGTTGTAGGTTCGCGATGGATCTACAAGGTGAAGCAGGCGGCTGACGGGAGTGTGGAGAAGTACAAGGCGAGATTTGTCGCCCGTGGCTTCTCACAGATCGAGGGGATTGACTATGAGGAGACTTTTGCACCTGTCGTAAGGTACTCTTCCATACGGACGATCCTTGCTCTCTCAGCGCAGATGGGGTGGCACATTCATCAGATGGATGTGAAGACTGCGTTCCTCAATGGAGTTATTGAGGAAGAAGTGGACATAGAGCAGCCTGAAGGTTTTGAGATCTTCAGCAGTGAGTCGCATGTGTGCCGACTCAAGAGAGCACTGTATGGGCTGAAGCAAGCACCTCGTGCTTGGTACACTCGGATAGACAGCTACTTCACCCGGCTTGGATTCTCCAAGAGTGAGGCGGATCCAAACCTGTACCAGATTGTGGTGGAGGGGAAGCTGTTGATCATCGTACTGTATGTAGATGATCTGATTTTGACTGGCGACGAGCAGTTGATACTTTCATGCAAGGAGGATCTTGCACGGGAGTTTGAGAGGAAGGACCTGGGCATCCTTCATTATTTCCTGGGATTGGAGATTTGGCAGCGCAGTGGAGGACTGTTTGTTTCTCAGGGCAAGTATGCCCGGGAGATTCTGGAGAGGTTCAACATGCAAGGCTGCAAGCCCGTTGATACCCCTCTTCCTGGAGGTTGGAGGAAGGGAGATGCTACTTCGGAGGAGGTAGTGGATGCCACTGTCTATCGACAGTTGGTGGGGTCGTTGATGTATCTGGTCAATACTCGACCCGATATATGCTATGCAGTTAACCAGCTTTCGCAAGCCATGGTTAAGCCTACCAAGCTCTTTTGGAAGGCGGGCAAGCATGTATTGCGCTATATCAGAGGCACATCGGGATATGGTCTATGGTACAGACAGGAGGATGGAGTGAAACTTTCTGGTTTCACTGATGCAGATTGGGCAGGGAGCCCAACGGACCGGAAGAGCACTTCTGGAGGAGTTTTCAGCATTGGGTCGACAGCAGTTTCCTGGTACAGCAGGAAGCAGAGATCCGTAGCACTCAGTTCAGCAGAGGCCGAGTACATGGCAGCTAGCTTGGCTGCATGTGAGGCTATTTGGATGAGGAAGATCCTTGCAGGTTTGTTCAGGTTGCATTTGGAGCCTACAGTGATCTACTGTGATAACCAGAGCTGCATCAAGCTCTCGGCTAATCCAGTTTTTCATGATAGGTCCAAACATATCGACATCAGGTACCATCACATCAGAGATTGTGTTCAGCTGAGGATCATGATGCTTTCATATGTTCCCACGGAGGATCAGGATGCCGACATCCTGACGAAGGCGCTCACCAGGAGCAAGTTCGAATTCCACAGAGGCAGGATAGGGGTTGCAGATAATCCATATCTTGCCGAGAGGGAGTGTTGAGAATGCAGCAAGATGATGGAGCTTAGTGAAATGAAGTCGCCTTCACTAAGTGGGCCCGCAGGCAAATTCTGGCGCAAAGTCTATCTTTAGACTATGTCTATTTTTAGACATACGGAGCATAATTTGGGAATTCTACTTGGAGATTCTTGATGGATGCGACATGTCGGTAAAAATAGATGAGACCCTATTTTTAGGACCCAGGCTATTTTTAGACTGATCTCCTAAAAATATGGAAGTCAAATATTATTTACCCTTAATAATATTTTGACTATAAACAGCAGTTTACTCTCTTGGCGCACTTCAGTTTGAGTCATGGAGGTGGCTCATGCAACTGACACAAGGAATCACGTGGTTCCTAGGGTTTGATGGCATCTTGCATGGTTGGCTTCATTTAGACTTCAGTGGCAGGAGTTTTGGAGGAGTTAACGGGACAGATAGTGGAGTTGTGTTCTGTTTGTTTTAGTTGAACTAGTTGGGATTAGTTAACTAACTAATAAACTAGATATGAGTGGATTAAATTAAATAATATTTAATTTACTAAATATTAACTCATTAGTCAACTCAAGAACACTTCAGTTCACTACAGTGCATGATCAGTTCAGTGAAGACCAGTGAAAGAGATAGATGAAAGGGTAGAGTTAGCTATCAGTTGTAACTATACTGTTGCTATTTGCAACACATAGATAGGAGGAGTAAGCTATGAGTATTGCAAAGTTTAGGCTGGTGGTTTATCTATATAAAGAGGCCATCCCATAGCTTTGAAATACGCAATCAAGGTTGGCTATCATGTGGCTAAGGATTGGAGCAAGTGATTTGCTAGATCTAGCTTGATAGTGTGTAGCATGGGAGGTAGTGCATGAGAGCTTGTGAAGAGTTTTTGTACTATGATTGTTACATGATTTCTCCATTATAATATACACAATAGCTGCGGGGTTTTCAGCTATAGGCTTTCCCCATACATACCGAGTTAATGTGTGATTGATTTGATGTGCGATTGCTTCTATATTATTTCCGCATGTGACAATTAATTGTGGAAGAAGGTTATGTGTTATGCATGCAATTTGAAATTGATGTATGATCGGGTTAATCTTCATTGAATAAGTGATTTATTCAAATTAATTTCTACAATTTGTACATGCATATGTAATCTAAGAAAATGAAGAGAAAAATTGTTTTTCTTTTCATCTATAAATCTGGGAAGATCAGTTAACCATTCAACCTTTGGCATAGGATTTGGACAACCAAGGATATGAGATCGATTCATAGGGGCATACCTCGCATTTATTATTGCAATGGAACTCATCTTTGGGACTTCATCAAGCTATTGATCCTTAACTAGTGGAGTCACCTTCCAATTGATTATTTGATTTGTAGAGTCACCAGAGCAGAAATACAGCCAATATGTGCCTAAGTGTCTACTACTTTCTGCATTAGAACCGAAACTTTGTCATTCTTCCCAGGGAAAATTTACACCTTTGGCCCCCGACAACGGCGCCAAATGTTATCACCAAATTGAGTCTCGCTCGGGCTGCTTCAATGGTCAACTTGAAGTAATCTATTTCCAAACCACTTGTAAATCGGAAATTAGCCTTTCCTGCTACTTTAGAGGGATATCTTAAAGGATAATGGATATTCAATGAACAACTTAAAAGCATATGGTTAACTCCTAATTGACTAATGTGTTTTTGTGTAGGTGAAAGATGTATAAGGTTTACTACCATTGGGCTTTCAGGAGTCAATATGAAAAATCAGTCACAAGAAAATATATCTCCATGGAAGATGAGGAATTGCATTCTTATAAACCATACATGAAGGATAGAACAACAAGCTATATGCATACAGGAATTTGGAGCATGTCACCATGAATTCCAAGTGATTATACATAAGCAAACTAATAAAACATGACAAAACAATAGACTAGATGTATAAATGGAAGTTGGAGCATGTAATCATGAATTCCAAGTGATCATAAAACTAGAAAAATAGAGAGAAAGTAAAAGGCTGATATAAAAAACATACATAAGAACACATAGAAGAATCTTAGGTCTGAAATAAGTTGCTGCAACTGTATATTACTGATAGACAAAGATTACAAGAGTAGTTCCTTCATAACATCTCCCAACCCCTTCTAACTCTAAAACTCAGTCCTTTATAGAATAAGGACTCATACAAATGATATGCCACCTTCCTAGCTTCGAATCCCCACCTCAGAGACCTATTTCAAACATGATTCTATCACTTGGAGACTTCCTAGGGATATTTCTGTTTTGCAGAGTTTGAATACAAAAAGGACTCTTCTTTCATTAATAGTTTAACAGATCAATTTAATAACCCTTATAAACTGCAACCAACTAATTTTATGAGTGTAATAGAGTGCTGATGTGTCATTATTCCACGTGGATGCTGAACTGGACCTCATCCAAGTCGCTTTTTTACAATTTTTTCACAAATCTGGTTAGTGAAAATTCTGAAACAATAGGCTTCAAAGATGAATGTATAATTTCCAAAACCTGATCTATTTTTAGAAACTAATAGAGGTTTTTGTATATGGACCTGTGCTAAAGAAAAACCTCTTTCATATTTCCAAAATAATTTTTCATTTTCTCAGAAACCTTAAAAAAAAACTCGCTACGAAAACTGGGCAGTTTCATAGCGTGCTTTTGTAGCATCCAAAAATAGCTTTTGCACTCAAAATTTCTGGTCTTTGGCTGTTCCAGGGTGTCCATCATGACTTGAAACCTAATCCATACCATTTTCTCTCCTTGAAAACCACAAAAAGTGGTCTTAAAGGCAAAAAGAAAGCTACATGTGTTTTCGTAGCATTTTCCTAGATTTAAGCCTAGGAAACGCTACGAAACTGTGGAAAACTATGCAATTTCCAGATTTTGACTTTGCCTCAAAAAAGTAACCTCCAGCTGATAAAATTGGTCTTAAACATGCCATTAACCTATTATAACATAATCAAACTCAATTTAAGAGCCTTGAGGTGTTTCCTCTTCAAAAAACTTCCTTTTCACCTTTAGCAAGTTTATTCATCACTAAAAGACTTTGTTTTTTCTGAAGCAATATGGTTCAGAGATGAGATCTTTTATCCCTATCCTTGATAGATATTGCAAAAATGAAGGAGGTTTTTGTAGGGAAGTATGTCTTGAAGAAAAATTTCTCTTGGGTTTTTGAAACACATCTCCAGCTGTGCATAATATGTATTATAAAAACATGTATAAAACAGGAAAATTCTGCATTATGAAAATAGGGATGAAAGACATCCCTGTATCTCCAAATTTGTAGCACCTTTGAGAAAAGTGAAAGAGGTTATTGTTATTTTATATGTTCTTGAAAATAAAATATCTTAGTTTCTTAAAATACTTCTCTATTTTCCCGGAAACCATCCTTGAAGTTGACTGCTCAAAGTCAGAAAACAGAGAAATGCTTTATATTCACTACGAAACTATTAATAGTTTCATAGCGTTTTTTGCCTATTTTACACCAAATTCACTACGAAAGTAGGGATTCTTGGATAAAATGACCTTTTCAGAGTTGTAAGCTTGGGAAATGAAATATGTCAGCAAATGATGACCGATAGAACATGATGTGACCTATATGGAGGTGGTTTTGAGATGAAATGAGGGTGGTCTTGAAACTTAGGATAGGTTAAATATGAAAAAATGAAATTTCCTATGCCAACTTCAAAAAGGTTTAAGGAGACCTTACCCTTTTGAGGAGTGAAATATATGACCATGTCAAGTAATGAATCACAAAATTATGAGTGATAACAGACCACATCATCAACGTGAGGTTGTAGCTTTGGTTTGACCGAATTAGTCTTTAGTGCCAATATGTCTAGAAACTTATCATAGAGAAATACTTATTGTGAGTAAATTAGTTTGAGTCATTGAGCTCTAAATATATATTTCTATTCAATGTAAAATCCCAAGAGTGACACATATTTTTAAATTGGTCGCTGTAGAGACTTTAAGAACCACTCTAACAAAAAAGTAATTAGGAAATTTTGCCTTAATTATTTTCTTTCTCCTCCACCATTCTTGAATACGGTCAGAGATATGATTAGATTTATCCTATTTGAAGTTAGCTAGGAGATTAGTCTTGAAATCATACCTCAAACGCAAGTTTCAATGGTTCATGAATACTATAGATGAATCATTAAAGGTAAAAAATGAACCCATCTTGAGTTCAATATACCACTTCACTACATTTTTGGTCAAGGCACATTGAAAATGTCTTTAATTTGATTGAATCATCGATCAACAAGTTTGAGGAACACCAAAGGTAAAAAGTGGTAATATGATTTGTTATATCCTTGCAAACTTACCTTCAAACTTTGTGATGCTTGATTGAAGTTTGTTTGGGAGAAACAAATTTTTATGATTGTAATGCACTAGGTCATTTGTCAAGTTTTAAAGATCCAGTAAATCTAAATTTTCTAGAAAAGGAAGGTGCAACTAAGCCATTAGGTTCCAATCCCAAAGAGGAGGAACACTTGATGGAATGAAACTAGGAAAATAGAAGTCTAGGTTTTGAATGGCCCTAGGATTCTAGTGGTTCTTCATAGAAGTAATCGAGTTCAAATTAAGAGGTTTATTCCTAGGACCAATGGAAAGGAAACCTACACTAGTGGGATTGCCAAAATAATGAGAGGGGTTTCTCCTTGCCAACATTCCATAAGAAGGATGAACCCCTTGGGATAGTATTCCAAAAATTAGTGATTGGTAGGGACCCTCTTGACATCCAAAAGTGAGGGAAGACATTACTCCCCATGTTGAACAAAAAGTGGAGATGTGATGCCACCCATCGAACTACTATAAGGTGGAAAAATTCCACCCATTTTCGCCACAAATCCCTGGAAGGGATTCCCCTTGATGAGTAGTTTCAGATCTTGATCAAATTCTCCTTCTTCACTATTTGACAATCCATTCCTATATTCATGAGTATAATAACTTTTCCTATTGTCACTTCGTATCCTATTACCTTTTTCTATATCCTTTCCCTTGTCATGATTATCTTTATGGGGACATTCAACAGCATAATGACCCACTCTTCCACAAGCAAAACATTTGAAGGGAAGATTACCTCTGAACCTTCTAGTGCCAAGTTGAAGTTTCTTTACAAAATTTACCTCATCTTCTTCTGATACATACCCCGATTCTTTTTGTTCTTTCATTTCGTAGTAGCTTTAAATACGACTTCTCTGACTTCAGAAGGACCTCCTTTTCTTATCTCAAAAGAAACCAGGATCCCATGAAGTTGAACACAGTAATAGTCCGCATATCATGTTTATCTTAAATAGCAAACAATTTTGACTCGAATTTAGGAGTTAGAGATCTTAATATTTTCTCTACTAAAGTTTTGTATTTTATGTCTTCACCCATATTTCTCATACGATTTACGATCACATCTAGACGGAGAAAGAAACTAGCAATACTTTCATCATTATGAATTCTGAGATTTTCACATTGAATTCTGAGAGATTAGAACATTTTACCTTGGCATTGCCTTCATAGCTTAGAATTATTTTTTTCCATATCTCCTTTGTTGTATCTAACTGCATAACCTTGAAAAATTCTGATTCGGTTAGGCTTCCCAATAATGGATTGGCAATTTTCGCATTGGTTTCATAGTTCTTCTTTGTTGCTGGATCTTGGGAACTACAATTGGATATTGGTAACCTCATTCAAAAATTTCCCAAACATCTACTCCAAGAGACTGAAAATATGATCTTTTTCTTGTCTTCCAGAAGATTAAATTTTTTCCATTGAAGAGTGGTAGTCTGATAGATGTTGTTCCATCTTGATTGCTCATGTTGGTAGAATTCCTTCTAGCGATCAAGCTTCTTTAGAAGGACCTGACATTAGAGACCTTTTGAGGTCTAAAATGGGTCTCCTAAGAAAAATGTACAACCAAAATAAACTTTATAAGAACCAATAGGATTCAAGATGATAATGTCAACCATGGTGGATGATTCACCATTGTTGGGGTAAAAAAGTAAAAAGATTAAAAAATAATAAAATAATAAAACTACTTTTTTTCTACTTGTATTTTCAACTTATCTCCCTAAAGTTTTACTCAAATTTCAAGAGCGAGTACTCGTTGGATGCAAAATTTAATTTCTCATCCAAGGAGTATCCATGTTGCATACTTTTGATGGAGCCTGCTACACGAAAAATGAGAAATACATGAAAACACGTGATTACAATCACATTTTTCATGTATTTCTAATTTTTCGTGTAGTAGGGTCCATTGAAAGTATGCAACATGGGTACTCCTTGGATGATGAATCAAATTCTGCATCCAACGAGTTTTCCCGCTCGGAATTTGAGTAAACCCATAGGGAGATAAGTTGAAAATATGAGTTGAAAAACTAGTTTTTTATTTTTTTCCCTCTAAAATTTGATGATGTAATCTAATCTTATTTTATTATTTCCACTATTATTTTATAATTTCCTTAGGAGGCCCATTCTAGAACTCAAAATTCCCCTAATGTAGGATACCAATTGTTGGGAAAAGTACTGAGGGCGCGGGGGGGGGGGGGGGTGTGAATCAATATTTAAAACTTATACAATCTATTCTTTACTTTACTGATTTCTATATACGAGTTCACTTAATCCAACTACCGTATAGACACATATTTCTTTAAGGAAACTTGTGTATGCCCAATGAACTTATTATTTAGATAAATATTCAGTAACTTTACTTAGACCGGTGCTTCATTCATTCATCAGAAATTTAGTAAGCAGTAAACATGTGCAGTAAGAACATAATAAATCATCATACATAAGCAACACACATGAACACCAGGATTTAAGGTGGAAACCCAATTTGGGAGAAAACCACCACTGCTGTCATCTCTGTCTTCAATATTTATTATATAGAAAATTTCTTACAGTCTTGTACTAATGCAAACTCATACCGACACGCAGGCACCGACCTGCAGAAGGCTGCAACCATCTCTCATTCTCTAGATACTATTGGAAGGGAGCTTGTTGGAGCAGGGGCCCCTAACAGCAATTTTGATTTAATTTTATAATATCTTGTAATAGTTTAGTCTGGCGCAGGGGCTTTGGGGCAGGTCAAAGCCCCTAATGAATTGTAATGGGTCAAAGAGTAGACCAAGGGTCCGCAAACCAAAATTTGCAGACCATAGAGTAGTGCAGGCTAATATAATATAAATAGATGGATAGATCGAGTCTAGAAGCAAGTTTTGTTGAAGTCTGGATACGAATGTTAGATCTGTAATAATTTTTGTGTGGATTTGTCTGGGAAGGGCTCCTACTGGCTGTGTGCGTAGAGACCCTAATTCATGTTGTGTGCAGACACCTTTGGCTGTGTGCATGGGCTGGTAAAGAGTATGTAAGCGGAAGTTGAAGTTTTAATGAATGAGAAGACCGTTTTGCCGATATCTGTGTATCTTTGTGTTATATTATTGGTTGCGTTGTATGCTGATTTTCAAGATTATGCCTGTGTATTGAATACTGTTAGTTAAATTGATGCGAACGTGGATGAAAAGCCTTAGGGAGTAATGAATGCATAAATCTGGTTATGTTTTGTCACCTTTCTTCTGTTAACTAGTTTATCTTATGATTTACGGGCTTCGCACAAACTATTCAGTCAAGTATATGGGTTGAGGGTTTTCTTGGTTAAGGTTTCTTCAGTGCAGACCTATTAGATCTGAAGGTGCCCACTTTAATTAACTTTCTCTCTCTCAGGGTGCAGAAAGCTGGTTCCAACACCCTCCCATACTACTTCGGGTGAGACCTTGACTTACGCAAGCAGGCCATCGCCGAAAAGGCCAGTAGTATAGGGGTTTTTTGGTAAACCTTAAATCTGAACCTGGGTCAAGATCCCTCAGACCAACAAATGGTTTCGTTGCTGGGACCGGGAGAATTTTGAGAGAGAGATTGGGTAATGTCACGGGGTCATTGGTATCCATTAAATCTTGAACTCAAGGACTGGTTTGAAAGCAGATTTAGGATTTTTCCCTAAAATAAAACAAAAGTAAGAAGCTATCTGTCGAAGAGTGGAAGAATAAATATATTTTTACAGAGGTACACGAGATCTTCTTCGTAACC
Source organism: Pinus albicaulis (assembly GCA_034641835.2). Taxonomy (NCBI): domain Eukaryota; kingdom Viridiplantae; phylum Streptophyta; class Pinopsida; order Pinales; family Pinaceae; genus Pinus; species Pinus albicaulis. Next base: position 85,056,818 of record CM076583.1, read on the forward strand.
TTTGCACACGAACTACAGGAGTGGCTAGCAAGGTTAGCGGAATCTCAAACCAGTTGGAAAGATGATAAGGTCACACAGTGGACCCCTGAGCTGATCCAACAGTTGGAGAATACTGATAACAAAATCATCCGGACTGTAGATCACTAGGTTGATAATGTGTTGGGTGGATTTATAATTGAGTTTGCAGTAGATCATTTTGTGTCCTATTCTGAGGCTGAGCGAAGGTTTTTCAGAGGATTTAGGGGCAAGTTCTTACAAACATTGTTGTTGTTAATTAAGATGCTATTGTGTGAAAGGGTGTCATGTGCAGTCATACTAAGTGAATGACCTCCGATCAGAGTGGAGGCACGACGCGAAGTAGTAAATACTACCAAGTTAATCAAGAAGGGGATAGATCAGTTTACAATCCTCTAAGGGATCCACCTGATCTAAATGAAGGTAGGGTTGCAGACGCAGAGACCAGTCCTCCGACTATGCCACCATAAAACTTGCGCAAAGGTAAGAATTCTCTTACCCCACCTCCACCACCACCCGCGGACAACATGGCCGCAAAAATGAAGCTACTCACTTTTAAGGGTGTGGGGGATGAGGATATGGATCAATTTTGGTTCATGGAAAACACAGTGTGGGTTGCGCAGAATGTTAATAATGATGCAGTAAAAGGAGCGCAGTTATCAATAGCCTTTGAAGGGCGGGATCTGGATTGGTTCATGACATATTTTACTCAACATGTGAATCCTACAATCCAGGAGATCAAGGATGCCCTGAAGCAACAATTTTGAAAACCTAAGTCGTATTCTCAATGTGTAGTAAAGTTAAAAGATATGAAGCAAGGACCTAAAGAGTCTATCTGGGAAGCTGACCAGCGGTTGAAGAAAGTCATTAGTGAAGAAGGATTTTTTTATGAGAACAAACATCATAAGGAATGGTTCATCGCCATGCTATTACCACATCTCCGCGTACCTATGGGTCAACAGAAGATTGATTCACAAGAAGAGGCCCTAGATATTTCCATGAAGCTAGAGGCTGTGCTAAGGGACGATGCTCAATTTGGGGCACTGCAGATCCAGAGCTAGCTAGAGGCGATTGTGTCCGCATGGATCATTAAGTTGGTAGAACAGTTTGATTGGGTATCCCAATGGTAGTCCAAGAAAAGAAAACCAAAGGAGAGATAAGGATCTGCGTAGATCTACGCAAACTGAATGATACATGCATGCATGATCCCTTTCCTACACCGTTCTCCAATGAAATCTTGGATAATGTGGGATGACAAGAAGCATGTCCATTCATTGATGGGTTTTGAAGGTACCATCTGATCAAAATTGCACCTGAAGACCGCAACAAGACAAACTTCACAACTGAATGGGGCTCCTTCCAGTATGTTGTCATGCCATTCGAACTGAAGAATGCCCCTACCATTTTCTCGCGTGTCGTTGTAGTAGTATTTAAAGAATTCATCCATAATTTTTTGGAGGTTTATTTTTATGATTGGATAATATTCGGATTGGTAAAGAAGCATGTGTCGAACCTGCGCATGATGTTGGATACCTGCAGAAAACACCAGATCTCGCTGAACCTAAAAAAGTGCATATTCTGCGTATCGTTTGGGATTTTGTTGGGACACATCATATGTCAACATGGATTGATGGTTGACACAGCCAAGATTGCGATCATCATAAATTTAGCAGTCCCCACCACGGAGAAACAACTGCGCTCCATCTTAAGGCACACAGGGTACTACAGGAAGTTTATTTAAGGGTACACCTTGATCACTGCACCAATGGAGAAGATGCTAAAGAAGTATATATCCTTTTTCTGGGTTGAGGAGTGTCAGAAGAGTTTTGAGATGCTGAAAGAAAAAATGGTCACTGCCCCTATTCTAATATTTCCAGACTGGGCGAAGGTTTTTCATGTACATGTGGATGCATCAGGAATAGCCCTGAGAGTTGTCTTAGCACAACCAGATGAAGGAGACATTGATCATCCGGTTGCATTCGCTTGTAGAAAACTCTCAAGTGTAGAGCACAACTATTCTACTACCGAACGAGAAGGACTGGCAATGGTGTATGCCCTGCAGAAATACATGCACTATCTATTGGAAGGACACTTTAAAATGTTCACTAACCATTCAACTTTAAAATACCTAGTCAATAACCCTGTGTTGGGGGGGAATATTTGTATATGGTTGCAACTATTTCAGGAGTACGATTTTGAAATTATTGTAAAGCCTTGGAGACTAAACGCAGGACTTGATCACTTGTCTTAGATTGAGAGCGGGGAAGAACCAACTAGTCTGGAAGAAGGACTACCCGATGTGAAAATTTTTGCTATCAAGGTGGTTGACAAGCACTTTGTGGAAATTATTCACTTTTTTACCATGGGGACGACACCTACAGACTATTCAGTGCAACAGAAAAAGGAGTTGGTGGCCCGCGCAGCTGATTTCACTCTAATTTCCAGCCAATTATACAAGTTGGGAGCATATGAGGTATTGCGAAGGTATGTATTAGAACATGAGAAACAAGCTATCCTGGATGAGGCCCATGGAGGGGTGGCAAGAGGCCATTAGGTAGTGAAAGCCACTATGTAGAAGGTGCTAAGGGTTGGGTTGTGGTGGCCCACATTGCATAGAGATGCACATGCATATTTATGAGCTTGTGATGCATATCAACAAACCAGGAAGCCTTCACGCAGAGTTGAAATGCCCTTGCAACAACAGATGGATTTGCAGGCATTTGAAAAATGGGCTATATACTTTTTAGGACCCATAAATCCTCCAGGAAAGAAGACTGGCACACTTTACATCATTACTGCCACTGATTATGTAACCAAATGGGTAGAGGAAAAGGTTGTGAAGGATTGTACTCCATATACCGCTGCACACTTCATATTTGAGCATATTCTGACTAGGTTCGACTGCCCAAGGATCTTAATGAACGATAGAGGTACGCATTTTGTTAATGAAACTACTGAAGCTTTGACAGAAGAATTTCAGATCTACCATGCGAAAAGTACCCCATATCACCCACAAGATAATGGCACAATAGAGGCTTTCAACAAAATTTTGGAAAATGCACTAAATAAGGTCTGTAATGTCGATCGAAGTAATTGGGATGTGTGCCTTCAGTGCTTTGGGCCTATAGGACTACATGCAAGAAAATGACTAGGAAAACTCCTTTCAGGATGGTCTATGGAAAGGAGGCCATCATGCAGATGGAATATATTATCCCCAGCTTGCACATTGCAGCTTTTACAAACATGGTGGAACCTGACATCATGGAGGAATGCTTGGCACAAATGGTTTCCTTGGAAGAGGATTGGTTCATTTCTAACTTTCATCAGCAAGTATAGAAGGCACGAGAAAAATATTTCGCTCTATGATAGTCAATTTGCGTGCTATCCAGGGAATTTCCATAAGCACTGGTTGGGTCCGTATATAGTAAAAGATATTACAGATGGTGATGTGGTGTGACTAGCTACGCTGTGCGGAGACTACCTTCCTGGGTACGTCAACGGAAGTTGTCTGAAACCTTACAGGGAAACCCGACAGCTACCAAATAGCAATATGGCCAGAGTATCTACATCAAGAATGCCGCATGCATTGGGAAGGGAGGGCGCAGGCAGGTGTGATGGAAGCGTAGTGGTAGCGCGTAGATAAAAAGATGCGGGAAGGTGCGACGAAGGCGCAGGGGCAGTGCGCAGCTAGAAAAACTAGTCCTTGGAACAGTAAAACTGGGTGAAAAACTGATGTTACCGTTGGATGGAGCGAGTATTTGGAAATTAATTCAGCAATATTGGAGAAATTTTTACCGTTTTATCGATGGTAAGTCGCATTTAATGATAATCTGACCATTTTTACCCATGGTGGCCTATAAAAGAAGGGGTGAAGGTCAGAATTGGTTCTTTTTCTCTCTGAAGATCTCATACCCTGCATTTTGCTGTGAATTCTGTGTGTTTTGTAACCACACCATCTGTATGTCTGGGCGAGCTACCCCTTCTGATAGCAGCAACCCCAAATTCATATTCTGAGCAAGGATGACTGCCTCTAACCCCACCGAGTTGTCGCCCATTACAGCCTCTGCTGAGATAGGGTCTGAGGATGTGTTTGAAGTACGTCAAAGAGGTTGTGTCCATGCCGGCCAAGGGAAAGGGAAAGGGGAAGGAAAAAAGGAAAGGAGCAAGGTAAGGAGAAGGGGAAGGGGAAATCCACGAAGTGGGCTTCGGCAAATCCGTACACCTCCCCCAGGACTGTGCATTCCGCCAGGAAGGTGCCTCAGGCATGCTCACCCAATCCCTCAAAGCACCCTATGTCAGTCTAGGAAGAAGCTCTGCTAGTGGCTACGCTCTCATGGCTACCAGCTTATGTTAAGCTAAGGAAGGCAATGGTGCACACCCCCAAGAATTTGTATGTTGTTCGTGAATATCTCCAAATGTCACTGGTACCACAGGAGGTCCCTTTTATCAGGGAAATGTTTGGTAGCATTCCATCAATTAAATTTGGTGATCATGACTTAGAAAATGAAGACACCTTCCCCGATCTGGCCCCATAATTGTACCTTGAACGAGTATTGTATGATGACGTACCGAAGGTGGAACCAATGCTGTGGGTGCGCGGGCTAGAGGCCTCAAGGTTTTTGAATTTGCTGCGCATCCCCTACGTCGGGCGATATGCTATCACCAGTTTGGTCGTGCAACAGCTACTTGCGCTAATCCATGATGGATGTTTTTGGATCCAAGGTCGCATCCCAATTGATGCCGCGATGATTCATAGGATCAACGACCTGCCCATGAAGGGGCCCCATACCATGAAGGGATTTGAAAATAAATACGAGTAGAAGGTAGCTGATGAAGTTTGGGAAAATACAAGGTGGACCGCGACAAGTGAGGATTCCTAGTAGAGACCATCATTGGCCCGGGAGTGCACATGAGCACTTTGATGCTTGTGTGTAAGATGATGTACAAGTGTAGGGCATCATATGTCCCTACCTATGTCATTCCGTTGGCAGGATGGTGTGATAAGGGGGTCTGCTACAACTGGTCGCAGTACCTATGTGAAGAGTTTTTAGACAATGTGTGTGAGGCGCAGGACCAGGGAAATCCCTTCTTCTACTCCTGGTTATTGTTGTTGATCACCCTGGTCGCATGGGAGATGCCCGATGATGTGGTGCTCCTTGAGCTAGAGCTCGATGTATGTGAAGGAGCACGTTATGCGAACCTGTGGGACTCCAAGGATTCGTAGCACATCAAAGTGAACAAGGTCTTCTAGGTGCTATTTGATGGTGCGCTGGTAGCGGTGATACATTCCAGTCCACGCTTATCACCTGCGGTGTATGAAAAGTACAAGTGCATTGCTTACTTTCATGTCACCATGCACAATGTGAAAATCATGGCTTGAAAAGATTCAATGTGGTACAAACTCTCGTATATGGTCACTGAGGCGGAGGTAGATCAAGTTGTTGCAACGTGGCCGCCTTTATGGAAACTTGGCCTCAAATCCTTTTCCTTGGTCACATCGCGCACGTCTGAAAAATATGCAGTGCTAAAGGATACTGTCTCACCAAGGACAATGAAGGAAACTGAGGTGTGCTCCACTGAGAAAATGACTACCAAGGAAACCCCCAAGGATCCCACCGAGGGGGGCAGAGCAAGAGCCACAACATGATACGGAGACTGGAGTAGTTGGTGCGGAGGGCGTGGATTCCCCATGCAGAACGAAGCGCATTGGCGAGCCTCCCAAAGGACAGTGGAAGAAGCACAAGGTTGACAAGACCGAGGGAGAAACAAAAGTTACATTGATAGAGGAGGATATGGAAAATATTGTAGATGCCATTTCTACTACCTCCGAGGATCGATGGAATTCTCTAGAAGATCAGTAGAAGGTCATGGTGGGGGCTTTTCAGTTCGGGTTGCAGGTGCTCTAGCTGAAAGAAGATACCCTTCAAGTGAGCGTGAACCAGGCGAGGACGATTCAAGCGAGCCTGCCAACCACAACCATCATCACAATCACTAAGAGCAGGATTTTCCCCTTCCCGGGTGCAACATTGACAATAGAACCACTAGCCCTATGCGAGCAAGTCTACACATGTTCCGAGGTCGGCCTCGACATTGCGAAAATAACGAGTGGGCAGCTACACTCTCTCCACTTGTTCATCTCCGGCGAACTCCTGAACAGGGAAATGCGGGTGAAGCAACAACTGAGTGAGGCCGAGAAAACAATTGCCACTAAGGCTACCGAATCCGCCCAAGCGCAGGCATCACAGCTCGCGGTAGTAGCACAACAAGCAAAGTTAGAGAACTTGATAGACCGATTATGTGGAGACATTCCCGAAGTAATTCCTACCTCTTCTGCACCACAAGCCAAGATTGAGGGCTTGGTGGTTGCATTGAAGGCATCCCGAACATAAGTGAAAACCGTCAAAGCAGACCTGGAGCAATAGATTCCTGCGTTGCAGGCCAAGCTGCAGCCTGAAACCCCGCTGGAGGTGCGAGCCCAGCAAGCCTTGCTGGTAAAGGAAGCAATAGTTAGTATTTTAGTAGATATTACTAAGGGCTCCGAGTTGCTAGACACTGCCATTTGACTATGGTCCACTGTGTAGCGCGATCCCCTCCTCCAGAAATTTAACCAGGAGTTGCGCCAAAAAGAGCAGGACTTTGAGCAAATGGAAGCTACCATGCCAACCCTCGTTGCAGCCTAGCGCCTATCACGTCTTCGCACAAGCCATGCTCTAAGGGATGAAATTGAGGTGCTCTTCCATAAGAACTAGGTCCTTAGCGATCATCTGAAACCCTAGGCGAATGAAGTGTTGAAGCTCTCACAGGACTTAGATGCGACAGTCAAGCAGCTGAACCAAACTTTGGACATTGTCACTGCGGAAAATGAAGGGCCGACTTCCCAAAAATTGGTCGAGATTTTGCAGAACACAATAGTGCAGAGTAAGGCGTCCTGCCCCGTTTTTCTGCCACCGTCAAGCAGCTCCAAACCAAGATGAAGACCTCACTGTTGCTATGACTTGGGATGAGTCACAAGATTGTGTTGGGGGCCTGTTGGAGCGGGGGCCCCTAACAACAATTTTGATGTAATTTTGTAATATATTGTAATAGTCTAGTCTGATGTAGGGGCTTTGGGGTGGTTTAAAGCCCCTAATGAATTGTAATGGGTCAAAGGGTAGACCAAGGGTCCACAAACCATAGTTTGCGGACCATAAAGTAGTGCAGGCTAATATAGTATAAATAGATGGATAGATCAAGTCTACAAGTAAGTCTTTTTGAAGTCTGGATACGAATGTTGGATTTGTAATACTTGTTGTGCAGATTTATCTGGGAAGGGCTCTTGCTGGCTATGTGCGTGAAGACCCGAAGTCCTGCTGTGTGTGGACCCCAAAGGCTGTGTGCATGGGCTAGTAAAGAGTCTGTAAGTGGAATCTGAAGTGTTAATGAATGAGAAGACCCTTTTGCTGATATCTAAGTATCTTTGTGTTCTGTTATTGGTTGCGCTATATGCTGATTTTCGAGATTATGCCTGTGTACTGAATACTGTTAGTTAAATTGATGTGCACATGGATGTGAAGCCTTAGGAAGTAATGAATGCATAGATCTGGTTATGTTTTGTCACCTTGATTCTGTTAACTAGTTTATCTTATGATTTACGGGTTGTGCATGAACTATTCAGTCAAGTATATGGGTTGAGGGTTTTATGGGTTAGGGCTTCTTCAGCATAAGCCTGTTAGATCTGAAGGTGGCCACTTTAATTAACTTTCTCTCTCTCAGGATGCAGAAACCTGGTTCCATCACCCTCCCATACTACTTCGGGTGAGACCTTGACATGCGCAAGCAGGCCATCTCCAAAAGGGCCAATAGTACAGGGGTTTGTTGGTAAACCTTAAATCTGAACCTGGGTCAAGACCCCTCAAACTAACAGAGCTCCAATCCCTTGATCTCGTTTACCAACCACCAATGGAAGGGAGCTAAAACTCCCTGATATGATCACCAGCTCCTACTCGCAGGAAGCTTCGGCATCCATACTGAAGGTTCCAACCCTTAGAACCACTGCAAACCACGTTTCATAAATTTTCACACTGGAACTGACAAATTTTAATTCAACACAACTTGTAGATCAACTGAAGCAAAAATCAACCCACTTTGTATAGAAGAGTGAGATCACTATAACCAGAACACAAAACTAAACCTAGACTTATGCATCAACACACATAAGCAACTACAACCCTGATCATTCATAAGACAAATGTATACGCTAATTTACTTACAAAAACCGGTGTGCATATGCGCTTTTCTATGGAGAAACATGTGTATAGATCTTAATATATTAAGATTAGAGTTTTGACCAGACTCATAATATATCAGAGATATTCAGACATATTTTTCAATTTTACAAAGCCCCCATATAGTCAACAACATAAATAATTTTCAATAACCAATCACTGATCTTTATACACAATCAAATAACAGCATAATCAGTACTCAAACAACCCAAATCTATATGAAGACATCATTGACAGAAAGTCAAAAACACAACAAAACTCATCAGCCATTTCCTTCAACATTCTTCAACAAAACCCTGGCTTGCATATGCGCCTTCCATAAGACATATCCACGAATGTACGCGCTTCTTCCAAAACCAACTTGTGTATAAATATTAGTATTTTACTTAATATATATATGCGCCTGTGCAGAATCGAACCCGTGTGTATACACGCCTTCCTTGAGTCAAACCTGCGTATAGATCTGTAAATAATTCAGGACTATGCAACACTTCAGAATTACAAACTCACTTAGATCATACCCTTCACTACAACAAACATGCACCAGACCACATATCTAAACAACTCATAAACAAATGATGAAAATACATAGTGATGACAAGTCTAGAGATCCTGAGCCATCATTGTATTCATGAGTGCATCATAATATCAGATCTATCTATTGATTATAGCCCATTCCATACATATATACTTCAGATTGAAGTATTCATTGAATTTACATACTCATGCACACTTATTACTATGATCTTCACCTCCTTATATAGTTTTAGCCTTAGCCAATACCATGAGCCAAAACCACACAAGTGTCAATGGTATTCTTGGGTGGAATCAAATAACAGTTATTGCACTCAATTTTGTGGGCTAATACCATGGTAAAGACCCTTGGTATTATAAAATTAGTGTACTATCTCATACGCGACTTTTCTTCTTCGTACCGTGTGTATACACGACTTTGCCTTTACCAACTCGTGTATAGTTCCTCAAATATGTACTTTATCCTTCTTCTGATTGCAAAGCTTTTGTCCCATCATACTGTCATTCTGTTCCATCACTTTGTCACCTTTGAGCTTATCTCGAAACCATATACTTGGTCTTTTACAAGTGGGTTTCCATCAAGGACAACATCTGCATATGATGCCAAAACCATGATACCATATTATTCAATGTATCATCATAAAAATGAGTGAACAAGGAATCAATCGAGTCTTTTGGAAATTCCCTCAGCGCCTGATTGCATGTTCCTCCATGTTTTAAAAATTGGACTAGGGAATACATCCTTTAACAATATGTGAGGAAATAACTCCTTAAAGTATCTAGTGAGCAAGTGTTTTTTACCTTTCTATCCCCATAACTCCCCTTCATCCATCATTAAGTTCATATCACCATCTTAACACAGAATTGGATTTCCAACAACCCACATATGAATTCAAGTGCGTCCCAAAAGTGCCTTTGCCATTGGAGTGTAGGATGCCTGCATATTCGAGGAAATTTGTGAGGGGGTTACAAGATCCGACTAATGTAATAGAGACAAAATGGTCTTACAAAATATTTGTAAAGCTTTGGTGGAAATTTTTTTGTAGGGTCCCACATGGCCGTGAAAAATCGCGAGATACCGAAAGCTCTTTGCTACCACCCTGGCTCCCATAGTTGGGAATTTTTAAAGAAGATATTCCTAAATTTTGATTTTCTAAAATACGTTTCTTGAATAAGAGCTACAAAGGGTTGCTTTGAGAAATGTGGTGTTCTTTGAGGATCTCCCTTTGGTCCGTTCCTAGTCTCTTTGACTGACAAGCCTAATTTTGATCACATTTGGTTAAGTAGTTTGGTGTATCTCTGAGAGCACACTTTCATTGTCAATGGACATTATTTTATCTCTGAAATGACAGGAGAAAAATGGAGGTAGAGACCCCCTCTTAAAGCCTACGAAAAACGTGTGAGGTTTTGACCTGGCCAAAAGCTATGAGTGAGTGTTTTTGTACTGTAATGCATCTCACTGTTCGAGATACGTCACGTTCTTGCTAGTTTTGTGCTTACAATCCACTTATTTATCTTGGAGTGTTAGTTTTCTTTATGGAATCCCAAGAACCTTTGTTTCAACAATTCCAACCGTAGTCCACTAAAGAAGAGAGAAATGATATCCCTTAAGAGGAGATGTCTATCAGGATCAGTAGTGGCCAGTGGAGATCGATAAGTCTCTGGATGCCTCTCACAACTTTCTATCTGGTTCATTGCTATGTGAAAGGATCTTCTAGAAGTGAGCCATCAGATCGTTAGACGCATTCGCAACATGAATGATTTTATGGAGCCCGTAAATAGAGATTCCACCTAGGGAATGTTTCTGTCTATCTGCTGATGTAAATGTGTTATGAGGAAGACGATTTGGATTTTGAGGGAACCACCTTTGTATCATTCCATTAAGAACCTTATTTTAGGAGTTGTATTTATTGCTTAACGCCTCTTTGCGTTCGGTGTCGGAGTCCGGTGAAACAATTTGACAGTGTAAAATCTTGATTTTTGTTATTTTAAATTGGTTTTTTGACTCTGCATGTCGATTCAACACTAGCACCCTTACAGCACTTAGGTTGTGCTGTAAGGTTAGCTTAATCAAACTTCTCTCTCGATGAATTCTTCGCCCGGATTTTTGAGAGTACGTGAGAGAGAAAAGTCGTAGTAAAAGCATTCTAAAAAGTACGCACATAAAGACTACTCGCTTATTTTATTGATACACATTGCTATCGTCGTCGCCTTACTAGTGAAATATCACACATTAAGGTCATGTTGATCCATCCTAATACCTTTCCCACCACCCAACTTTCATCGAGGGAAACTTGTGATAAAATGACTAGTGGAGTGGAATCCTCACCACCAGAAAGGGTGTGCCCCAATAATACTGCCTGTTGACGGATGAGAAAAAGCCATTATGATGTCAATGTTGTAGGTGAAATCTAGAATAATATGCTTTGTACAAGAAATATGTAACTCTTTTATTCGGGAGAACCACACATCCCTCATCACACATAATAAAAATTTTCCAATTTTGTGGTTGTTCATCCTTTTCTTTCTTGGACCGAGAGATCAAGAAGCCACAAAGCTGCTTTACAGGTTCTCGTTTGTGGGCTTCCTTGATGAGTTAAAGCCCATAACTACATCACTAGATTGAGAGGTACCTACCTTTACTCCAATGAGACAACGTGATATTCTCAACATGTCCACTTGTGAGAAAATGAAAACTAAACAATCCATGGGCTCGTAAGAACGCTTACAATTCAACTTGTAGCGTGAGATAGGAAACAACCAAATATTTTCTGTCCAATATCTCGTTTGAGAGACAGTATTTTTCTAGAACTCGCCTAGCAGTGATGAGCTTTCCCTGCGATTTAATCGCTTACACTATCCATTATACATCCACCTTGAAGTTATAATTTGATTTGAGTGGGTCGCCTGTAATTGGTTTTCTCCTTTGCCTATGTAGCACAGAAGAGTCTTATATGTTGCGACCATCTACGGAGGTAATGTTCCGCACTCTGAGAAAATTTCGACCCTAGTGGAGTACCCAAGTATATGATGATTGTCCCTCCATACGGCGCATTTGTGTCGTGAGCGGTACTTTGTTACTTTATGTTGGACTATATAAATCACTTATCAGTGGCGAACATCACACATTTAATTATAAATCCAGTGTGTGTGTTATTCCATTAGGAAATTTTGAAAGGTCTAAAAATGGGCCTCCCACTAAAGAGTATAAAATAATAGTGGAAAAAATCAAATAAGATTTGATGACATCATGCCAATTTTTAAGAGGGAAAAATGAAAAAACTACTTTTTCAACTCATATTTTCAACTTATCTCCCGAGTTTTTATAAAATTTCGAGAGCGAGAATGCGCCACCTGTTGCGATAAATTTAATTCCCTCTAGCAAGAGTGCCCATGTTGCGTAACTTTCGATGGGTCCCCTACACGAAAAAATGAGAAATACATAAAAATGAAACGTGATTACAATCACGTTTTTTTATGTATTTCTCAGTTTTAAATAACGCGACATTCGCCGGTACTGCAACGTGAAACCTCTGAGGAATTAAATTTTTTCGTCCAGTAAGTACTCCCGCCGAAAATTTGAGTATTTTGAATAAGTTGATACGGTTGAGAAAACAGTTTTATTATTTTATTATTTTTTAATATTTTTTACCCTTTTTATTTAAAAGTATGATAAATCATCATAGTTGACATCATCATCTTGAGTCCTATTGGTTGTTATAAAGTCTATGTACATTTTTCTTAGAGAGGCCCTTTTTGAGACCTCAAAGATTCCCTAATGATGATAGTAGTATTTTCTGCACGCGATACATCAACTAGAAAGCGGTCTAAAGAAAAATAAAGTGCGTTGCTTGAAGTAAAATGTTGGAAACAAATCACTCATGCGAGAAATAAAAAGAATCCACAATATTGAAATCACACTTTAATTGATTTTTTCTTTATCTTACGACGCGATAAGTACCGGTTGGTGTCTTCCTTAATCGGAATGTGTAACAACATATAAAGTATAGAAATCGAAGCGAGATCTTGTTCCTGCGTGCGAGCAACAACAAAAAACTCTAGCAAAGTATATAAAAGATGAAATCCCAATTACATAAACACAGGCTATTATTACTAGCTACTGCAATCCTACTGAGAAGGAGGGCCCGCTACACTCCCTATGGCGGTAGCGGAGTGAAAAGAAAACTTTAGCAAGGAACTAAAGTAGAATCACACATGTAGCAATGTGGTAACAATATGATGCGCATGTTAATACGAACACAATTGACGAGCAAGCGTAAACGTTGTTCTTCGCTAGCCTCTTGACACATCTAGGGTCGAAGATATATAGATGATTACCGTCAGGAAAGATTTAGAACCAGATACGGTCATGAGAATCTGGGTCTTATGCTGATCGTAAAATGCGGCTCATGCGATTTGTAACCACTCCTAATGCACTTGTTACGGTGGGGAATTAAAGGTTACAATAGGAATTACCCATTGTCATTGCCCTTATCCCAAAATATAATGTTGGCCAGTACACTGCTAAATCATACGCAAAACATAGGCTTTGTGAGTGCAACCACGATGAACGGAATCGGCAGCATCATAGAGAGGCGAGTCGATAGGTACCATATATCAGCGATTTGCCAACGATTACTAGCGAGTGGGTGTAACGAGCAAATTTCTTTGCTATAGCTTGACTCGTCTAGAATTACTGTATGTGAACTTCATGACTCGTGATCTTTGACATCACGAAAGGACGACGAAAGAATCCATCGATATTTTTCCAAACATTCACCATCGATTGGTGCATAAAAGGTATAATATGATTATAATAATTGGTGAATTGGAAAAGTGCAACAGAAACAAAGAGGTGACTTACAACATAAGTCGTAAAAAAGGTAGGAAAAGGGTGAAAGATAATCCCATAAGTTAGAGGCTACAAAAGAATAGATAAGGGAGATAGAGTGTGTGGGAAAAAATGCATGCAAAACAACACCAACATCTCACCACAGCTGACTCAATTGCATATGTCCTCATGTTCAAACTCATCTTTCATGGGAAACACCTTTGGTGCTGAATTTGTGAATCCTAAGCATACGTAACTTTGTGGTACTGGAACACAGCGTCCTGATGGCCATCCATGTGTACCCAAGGCTGAAAGCCCATTCCATGCCATAGTTCATGATTGATCACGGTAATCCTAAATGAAACCAAATCCAAATGGCTCTGAACTTTCATCCCATCCATATAGCTCAGAGTTTGGCATGCCGATACGTGCGTGTGAAGTACATGTGTAACAACACACAAAAAATTTTGGAATGAGAAATGGATCTCCATTTAGTAACTTAGCATGTGCTGTACAGTACGTTTTCATGCATCTGTCAGCTAAGCTCGTAGCTCTTTCATCATTTGTGCGGAGCTGAGAAAGTCCAAAAGTATTCTTCTATACGTAGCGGCTTTGTCCTCTAATCCCAAGGGTGCTAAGTGTTCTCTTGAATTCTCTTCTTAGCTCGGCTTCAACTCATCCACTAGTTTCGCACACGCAGTGATCGTCTCTTCATTAATTTCTATAAGATTTAATGGCTGAATGTGCACTCGATGTAGTTCCTCATGAAAGGATAAAGAAAAATCCCTTAGTTGAGATATCTCCCACATGAAAGAGAATCTTGTCCACGATCGTACGCATACTCAAATGTTCACTAAATGTTGTGCTGTAATAAACAATTCACCCCAACAAAGCTTTGTTCATCAAAGAGTACGAGAGCACGCTTATACATCCGAGATATGTCGGTGGAGAAACATGCATAGAGTCTTGTCCTCGAAAAGCTGGCTTTCAGTGAAGCAAGTAATGTTTGTTTCACATAGAAAATAGGATGTGATGGAGAGGAGTCACCTACAGCAACAGAGTTTGGGCGAGATCATGAGGTGAAACACGTCTATCGATGGTGAGCCTGCGAGATGAGTCCGTAACAACAACAAGCTGTTACTGCTTGTTGAGACATACTCTTTCTTCTTGTAATCCTCCCCTTTTCTTCAATTAGCTGCATCACATTTTCTTTGCTTAAAGTGTCTATCTCTCTCTGGTGATGACTCTGGTGATCGTCCCATCCAGATAGGGTCCTTCTTGCTTCATTTGCGCAACTCATGAGATTGGTAGGAGTTCTAGGAGTTCCCTCTTGAGGGTAGGACGTGTTCTCTAGGTGTCCTCTATCTTCTTAGTAGCAATGGGTGTGTGCATCTCTTTCGCTTATGGCATTGTTGTGCTGTGACGCTCTGGTCTACGTTGTGTAACATCATTACCTCTTCGATGGGTTCTTGTGTGTACTTGACTTGTCCTATAGTTGCCTCTGCGTCCTTTGTTGTTTCTTTCGATGTAGGTGCCAAGCTGCCTGTTTAACTGCGAGTCGGCATCTAGGTGAGGTTTATTATAGGCTATCTGCCTTTAACTGTGGTTCTTGTGCTATGCAACATCGTCAACGAGTTTCTTGTGTATGTTACGTCTGCTGTTGCATTTCTCGCTTCCATAGGGTTGATATTTTCTCTACGGGCGTATACCGTGCTCCTAGTTAAGTTACGAAAATAGGATTATGCATGCGGCTAAATTTCTCTTCCTCGGACCATGTTCTACTTCGATTCTCATCTTTTTCTTTTCTCTCATTTCTCAATTTCTAAACATAAAGGCATTGGTTTCGATCTACTTGATGAGGAGAGCTGCCCTTGTTCTTGGAACTTACTGTCTGTTTGCTCTCTGTCGTGAGCGAGGTTTCACGTATCTTGACCTTCTGCCCTCTTCTTCGGTCTTGTCAATTGGTTTCATCGACTTAGGATTTTCTGATCGACTTGTTGAGCCAAGTGTGAGATCTCCTCCTCAGTGACAGCTTCTCCTAAGGTTGTGGTTTGTTTCAGCTCTAGCCTGTGGCTTGGTACTCTCCTCTTGAATTCCTCCCAAGTCTTTCCACTGCTTTGACCAGGAGCATCGATGCTGACAGACTATAAGTAGAGTCCGATCGTCACTCTTACCTCGATGGTGTGTTCTTGTATTTTGTACTCCATTTGCCATGTGCTTGATGTTTCCAAGATACGGAATGAGGAGAATTGATTCTTTGTTGATGTCAAAGGCGATGTGAAGCCTGGAAGGAAAGCCTTTGTAGTTGAATACCATAATATGACCTCCCTTACGTGAGGTAATATATTTGATCCAGCAGGGACGCAACATCTTTCAGGGGTGGAAAGTGAGGTCTATCAATTCCTCTTTCGCTTTCTTCTCCAGTTTCTCTTCTGCTAGGAAATCCTCTTTCAAGAGGAGGAGTGGACATTGATTTTCCTGTTAATACCTCCGCCTTCCAAGCTGGTAATGCAGGGTTTCACAACATGATCTCACCTGCTCAGTTGCCTCCATTTTGCATACCTCTTGGGGTTTGATTATCATTCATAAAGTCCAGCAAATTCTAGTCTCTACGGCCTCGTTCAAAGACCTGAGCTTTGCGAAAAAATTCTTCGTCCAGGCCTCTCTAAATATCGTGGTAGCTTAGCAGTGTACGCAAGAGCATCACGTAGTGGCTCATGCCTAACCACTCTTGCGCGTTCGATTGTTTGTTTCCCTAACTTTGTTTCTTGTCTGGCAGCTACTGCAGTTGATCGGGGTGGATGGTGGTGCTCATGGCCTGTCCAACCAGGGCCCCACAGCATTGTCTTCTTTCGTTTTTCGTTGAGCTTTGACTATACTATATTTTAGCACTTTTTGGATCACGAACCTGGAGAATGTTTTGAGGCCTAAACGGCGTTTTGGGAAAGCAGAGGAGAGACTGACATGGAAGTCCACAGGCCAGTATGTGCAGTCAAAAATTGTGAGATCTCATGAGATGAATCTTTCTAACGAGTATGGTGCGCGTGCCATGCATGCGCTGGTCATAGGAGACTACAGGGCCTGAACGAAGCAACATTGGTGCATGGACCCATGTTGCTCTCTTATGTCCCAAAAGGTTAAACACCGAAGCTGACAAGTTGGTTGCCCGCTTGCTAAAAATATGTGAGTTGATACGAAAATTTGAAAGCTGAAGAGGCGATGATGGGCAAGTGGAACAGCCGCAATGTTGTAATATCCACGGACTCAATGATGACCTTTAAGTTGCAGGTTTACCTGTGCTGCGTTCAATCTCTTTCGCCAACATCAACTGTAGTCTAGGCTGCTTTGCTCGGCCACCTCTGATTATCCCAATCAGCGAGTCTACAAACCAAAGGATGCCCAAGGTTTCAAAGAGGAGGTTGATGGTAGGTGACGACTTTCGAGTTTGCGAGAAGCCCTACCTCTGCAGTCTCTGCAGACCAACTTTGTTATGGAAGTGATGATTTCGTACACACACGCTTTTCCATAAGATTCAGGTCATTATTGGTGATTTTGTTACGAGTTAGGTGCGTCAAATTGGCAGATTTTATAGTTACTGACCTTTTTGCAATAATTTCAATCATTTCAAGTCCTTATCCCCTCCACTTTAGTATTTGTAGCGATTTGCCGCATGCGTCATAGGAAGCGTCACTACTTCTGCGATTAATCGTCGGAATTATAATGACAGTACTTGCTCGGTGACACGCCTGGGCATGGCAGTGAGAAAGAAATTGCGTTGGCAGGCATCTATACAGTAGATTCATATTGTTTACGCTCTAGTGGCATTTTTATTTACTCTGTAGAATGAATTAGAAAGAACAATACGTAAAGTAGTGTCAGTAGCATTTACATATGTGACCAAGACAAATCTGGATTATTCTTGAGACAAATAATGATCAGAGAGAGATTGGTACGGAAAAATAAATAAATTACGTGAATACCATCTTCACTGTACATATATATAAAAAGGGAAAGATGATATTCTGAGGAGAAAAAACATAAGTGTTACATTGCACTGAGGGTGGTTTTCGTAGCTATTCGTGTTGTCTAAGGTGAGCCCCTAAAAAGGAGTTTTCACAATTAGATTTATTTTGTGTTTTTCTTTTATTTTATTATTTTTATTATATATATATATATATATATATATATATTTATATTTATATTACATGTGTAACCATTTGCCACCGCAATTGATTTCTCAGTCTGCCTTATTGAGTCAGCTTTTAAGGTTGCACATGGGAAGATATGTTCCGCTGGCAACGTAACATGGAATATCGGGTACGCGCAATGTTCGACAAAGTGATTCCTTGAAAGCGGGTTGATGATATGGCCTTGAGACGGTGCCCGATTAACTGCTTGCGCAGCTTGTCTGCTACTGTCAATAGTGACTCGATTGTGCGGTCCCCATTGCCAAAGATACGTATCCCTTCGCGAGGACTATTTCATGCATACGAGTGCGGGAGCTTTGCCTTTAAAATCTTTTGAACCTTAGATACGTACGAAAAGAGCCCAATCTCCTTTGAAAAATTTTCTTCTTAATAAACCTGCTCATGCCATTTGGCTGGCTCTGCACTATTGAACAGATTTGTTTGTTGGACGGCCAAATGTCCATTTTTACTTCCCGACTCATTGGTTGGATTCCAATCTTCTGAGTCCGTCTGTTGCTCAAATCGGATCAACCTATCAATGCTATCCTCAGCATGTATTTGTTCAAACTCTGTGGGGAATAAAGGATTATTACCTCGAGTTCATATGGTAGAAGCACAGTATTCCTCCCGTTTTCCTATACGCCTGAAATACCTCACGCTGAAGTTTCCTAGCCCAAACTGACGGTGCACATTCAGTAAACTCTGTCTTTGTCAAAATTCCATGCTGACGTGGTGCTTTTCTATACGCTTTGATTTTCTTGTGGATGATGAGGTGTGGCAGATTCTATGATGGATCCATCACTTTTCAACTTCCAACCTTGAAATCGAAATGAAGATGTGGTAGGGACCCCATACTTTGTCACTATCTCTCTTGGTATCACAGAAAGCGAACAAAAATATCTTGAAAGCAGTAAACATCACCTTTGTTGCTCAGTTAATACTTCTTGCTTAAGCCCATTTTGTGACACAGTAATTTAATAGGTATATGTCTTTTATTTAGTGAAGATTGGTGCTTAAAAATTAAAATATTCTCACGATAGTTCTATTACTATGTAGGGGCATAACATCTCAATAAATTTAGTGGCTATCTTTGTAACTATATGCCACAAACCTTGGCATCACAGAATATGGTTGTGATAGTACCTGTGATACTTACTTCTATCCTCTTGTACGTGATACCCTCACAATTCATGTTATGCAGATATAAATATTCATCTTCTCTCTTCATCTAATAAAATGGCCCGATGTAGAGATTATATTCTATCAAAGAAGGTAGGTAGCACCTAATGCTGTAATCTATTTATATGGAAAATTGGTGTTGATTTCACTGCATTAGTGGCAGCTATGTCTGCATACCATGGTGGTGGTGGCAATGGAAAAAGATATCGCACAGAAAAAATCATGTTATTAGTCGTTCATCATATGATTAATCTAGAAAGTATTAACTACATATAGGTTTATCCATTAATAATATCAAATTATTGTAACAACAATAACAACAAATGTATATACCATTAGTCTTTGGTTTATCAAAAATACGAAATTAGCAACTTGTAGTGCGATTAGCAAAAATATGATGTCGTTGTAATTGTAATTTGTTGATAATTTTCATATTGAATTATTTCTAGTTAAATTAGTTAGTTCTCTGATCAATTATTAGGTAATATGTAGCGTCGTTCTTATGTCGGTGCTAAAACAACACCACCAAGCCTTAAATTCGTAACAATATGAAGCAGTAATTTCGATTTGGTCCTGTAAAATAGGTCATGTGGTTCTTCAACTTTAAAGAGCATACGCTATCTACAAATTCATATCACTGAAACGTGAAAAATAAAGGAGATAAAAATGCTAGAAATTTCTATAAACCTCCTACAATATCAATAAAAAATAATGCCTCTTTGGTCACAAAATTAGGGATTGTAAAGTTAACAAAATTTTTACGGAATCTACCTTGATTTATTTAAAATGAAATTTCCCAACATGGTCCTGGTATTCATCATGTGTTTTGTTGTAGAAACAGCTTGGTTTTTCTCTAGCCTTCTAACACTTTTCCAATTAGTTAATGATGTCTAGAAGGCATCTGTGGGGTGTAAAGTCATATAAAAATTTCAAGACATTCATTCAAAAGACAAAAAATATAATATTGCCCTTTGAGAGTTGTTGGTGCATTAGGAAACAAAGGGAAGAACTACTATATACAAAAAGTACCCACAGAGCAGAAGTAAAAGGTTGTCTTGTCTTGGATATTTTAGAGCAATATGTGTCTGATTATAACCACTAAGTGTTCAAAATTAAAAAGTCTTTTTTTTTTTCAAAAAAATGTCAAAAACTTAATCAATAATGGTAAAGGAAAATGATCGTTTTGGTGTCCTTGTTAAAGTTCTCTATAATCATAGGATATCCACTTGTCGACCTTGCAGGCTATGACAATGGGAGACACCTTTGTTGTGAGAACTAGGGTAGATGAAATTAACGTTAAGTTCTTATAGTTTAACTTTACTATTTTATACGTAAAATGAAAAGGTTAATTAGGTGCAGGGATTTGTCTATTGAATTTTAATCTTCCTTAAGATAAGTTGATGATGCATAAGTGGGATGAATTCGCTATATCAATATAATCGTAAATGCTTTGTATTTACTGTTAACGATGTATCAACGATGCTTTTTTTAGCAAATTAAATTTAAGTTCAATGTTTATTTCCGGGTTCGATTTCATGTGATGCCTTTGTTAATATAGCTGATTGTTTTCAAATGTTTAAATAGTATGTAGCTTATCATTCTATAAAATATCTAATGAAGCAGGGAGTGAATTACTGACAAACCATTGATCTTATTGTCCTCTTATTTTCATCCTTAAAGTACAACGCGCACCCAAGCATAGAAGGGTAAGGAAAGATGGGTCCAGGAGTACAAATTAAGTCTGAGACTATTCAAACCCATATGAAGTTTTAATTCCTCACAATATTCTGTATTAAAATGCTTTTATATGCAGAATCTGTAGTTCATACCATGCAAATGTACCTATAGTGGCTATTATGAATCCCCAAAGATAAAGGACATTGCCAGATTTTGAACTGTAAAACAGAAAGTAAATAGGATAATTTCAAAGGAAGGCAAAATGATAACCACTCTTGATCATCCTTTAGGCCATGGTTCTATCTTCTAGTTCTGAAGCTTGTGGTGCAAGTCTAGTGATCCCAACGAAGTCATGAAAATTGATCTTTAATCATAACGTTAATAGCGCCCCTAGATCGTCAAGAGTGTTAATTGTAGGATGTTTTGTCAATATGGAAAATCAACATGAAATTCAGGTCATTATACTTAAACAAAACACAACGATCAACCAAATGTGAATCAGAACAATATTCCCAAAGAACATGGATAGTATTTAAGGTCCTTGGTTCTTAAATTATTTTGTTATAGTCTCCTGTTTAGCAGCATATGAACACTTTACTGAAACATAACAATGGAATCACATATAGTTTGTAGCTCTTTGAAATTAGAATCAAATTGTAAGGATACTGAGTTTAGTTAATGTTTATTGTACGAGATTTTAGATATGAACTGAGTCCAGCTACCAGGATAGCAAAACCTTACTTGGATTAGCTACGAAAACAATAAAGGCATAAAAGCAAAACTGTATTGAGTGTAACATGGTGTTGTATAGCAATTATATTGTATTATTTTAAAATATTACTTATCCTTCTGGGTAGTTCTTTCTTTAGTAATATTAGGGTATGGATACGATTACTTTTCTTTTTAGTCATTGAACCCTCATTAAGTCAACGTGGAAGTGATAAGGTAAGTACGAAATGTGGAGCATCCGTATAAAACTTTTGTATTATTTGGATTGGAGTTAGGTTTGGGTAATTGGGGTTGAGAAATGGAAGGTGGGATTTTTAATAAGAGGTGGTTATAATTATTTGCTATTGTATTGGAATTGGAGAAGTCTTGGATAGTAGCCATTCTGCTTCTCTAGTTTGTTAAGGATTGAAGGTTGTGATCAAAGAAGAATCATTCATGGAAGTGGAGAGATATGCTTGTTCATGATAGAAATTATTAAAAGGAGGTAGGATAATAGAGATATTCATTTTATTGTAAACATTATTCAAGAGGATAAAAAGAAAAGAAAATCTGCAGTAGATGATGGATAATTTATTTTAAAGTTTAGAAACCTTGGCAGATCTCTAGTACATAATATGAAGAATTTTTTTAAATGTTTGACAGTCTTTTTTAAAAAGTATTCAATTATTAATTTTATATAATGTCTATATAAGTTGCAATGATTTTAAGGTGAAATAATTTTATACTATAAACTTTGAGCATCAATTTTGAAAAAATGAAATTAACAGTCCTTTTTTTAGAAAGAGCACTGGACAATTAGCCCACTTGTAAATATTAGCCTCTAAAATTTCCATGTTGGAGGCATAAGCATAGGTCACGGATGCACATGGTCTCTTTAATCAAATAAGTGAAATATTGAACGTGCAAGCAGTTACAGAAGTGACGTGCACTTTAATGCCTTTTGAGCAGCTCGGAACACTGATTTTGTAATGCTTAATAAAAATATTCTTCAGATAAGCATATTTAAGTGTTACATTCTCTTTTCAGTATTTCTTTTTGCATGAGATAGAATCTTGCTAAAGCTGTGGCTCTGTACTTTTAACCCCATGACACATCTTTGTGGTAAGTACGGGCGGGAGAAGGTGCTAAGGAGATCGACTTTGAAATCTTTGAATGATTCTTCAGTTTACTTTGGTTACCTCCCTTGTGGGGCCCCATGTCAAGAAGTGAAGGTCCCAATGAAACTTTCCATGACGGATCCTCTTGAAGCCTAAACGAGCATAGTTTTATTATCTCCTCGAGCATTTCCTTTTCATATGTCTCCTTTTCTGTGTTCTGGTATTCAGGACTTCAATCATCTCTTAATGTTTTTGAAATATTGACTTTGGGGATATGAATCTAAATCCATGTGCACAAACTTGAACTACGTAAGTGTAGTGAATAAACTCTAGATAATCCTCTATTCCTCAGACTTTCCTCTTCCTTTTGTGCAATTTTGAAAATTTCTGGCATCCTTCTGAAATACTAGTTACATTTAATAAATCAAATACTTAAAGAAAAACTTCTCTCATGGCTGTCATTCTGTTATTCGAATGGTACCAACACCCAATCTCTGTTCATCTGTTAATGTCTTTGATGCTTAAAAATAATTAAATGCTGCAGGCGTGCAGGTGTAACCATGTACTCTAGAACATGGTTAGGAGAGAGTATGTGATCTTTGCGGCTAATATGAAAGGATGGTAGGGATGATAAAGGATGTTCTTGCTTGGAAGCTTCTGTCCAATGTTTACAGTATTTAGAAATTAAAGGTAATAAAGTTATTGGTCTTGACATTTCTGAATGCCATGGTAGTTCTTGTTCTGATGAGATGAGGCACTTTCAGATAAATTGATGAGATCTGCTGTTCTAGGACCATTGTTTGGTAGCACCTACAGTGTCCAGTGAAGATCAACTTAGTTGTTGTTTCTTGGGTTCTGGCCGGGTCCTCACTAATCTCTCCATATCGTAATTCTCAAATCATGATGAAGTGATTCTCTGTGTTGTTTTAAGATAAGGTTTGATATTAGGGTGGATGCCTCTTGTTAAAGAGATGGTGAGTCCGGACAGAACGCCCGATGGTCCGAGCCTTGATGTGCTTTCTTTGTGGTCTGTCTTCAGGTGTCTATGTGAAGTGGGCTGGTGTCCTTTCCACTCTGCAATCGGTCTCTGAAATATTGTTTTCCTTTAAATACCTTGCTCTTCTTTCATCTTCTGACATGTTCTGTGAATTAGTAAGTGAGGTGTTTAGATATTGATGTGTCTCTCATGTGAGCCTATACTTATATTCATCATAAGTGCTTCGTTCTACATTTGAAGCCCGCTCCAGCTGTTGGGCGTTATGGGAGTTCTTCGTCTTGTCTGCAGCACAACATTTGTAGGCAGAAAGACATACCCTAAAAAAACCGAAAATTCAATTCTAGAAGTATTAAATAGGGCATTAAATAGGCCATTAAACTTGGCCAAGTAATCTATATGAGGTTATTTTTACTCTCATCTTGCTTATGGTACATGTTTGAAACAATCTAAACAAAAGACAAAATATCAAGGATACAACTTCCTGAAGTATCTGGCAAGACGTTGAAAGCCCGTAAAGCTATTCAAAAGCGTTACGCGGTTCTTACCTCTCTCTCTCAATCTTCACCCAGAAATTGTCACAGAATGCTTGCTAAAAACATGAAGTGCCCGCCTGAAACAACACCGGTTGGGATTAGTTATTCACTTTCCATCCCGGCAACGCAAAAATATTGGACTATGTAAATCAACAATAATGAACACGAACATCACACATTTCAAGGTGTATCAATACGAGGGCATGCTTCTGGTGGTGGTAACGACCCATCGTACGTGCATCGACCGGTGGTATCAAAATAGTCGGTAGGTGAGTACGGAAATGGTCACTCATCTTGGGGAAATAAAAAGAATCACAAGGTTAATCACACTTCCAATTAACAATTTTTAAACACCCATAGCAAGTACCATTGTCCTCCTGTTGATCAAGTAACAACAACATATAAGTACATATAAGTAAAACCCAGATATATTCTCGGTGAACGGTGTGGCCCATGTCTCAGCAATCGTAAATGAAATGGTTACATAAACACCATGACTAACAACTTGGCTATGGAATCACGCTGAAGGAGGACGCTTACTCCTAGCAGAACGCAGGGTGAAAGAGAACTGCTTGAACTTGGGCCAAGATCACGGCAACAGCAGCCAACAATATGATAGCATTAGTACACAGACACAATTAAGGAAATGAAAACAAGGTTGTTCTGCCTAACCTCTTGACTCTAGGGCGGGGAGATATGGTTTATTCCTTGAAGGTAGGAATAGATGGGTCGCACCGAAAAATCTTGAATTCTAAATCAAAATAAAGCTAAGCATCGTTATAACCACTCCTGACAAAAGTTGCAATTAAAAATTAAAAAGATTACAATAAAGACACCGCTTCGTGTTCATCAAAATAGCTGTTGACCAACATCACATATGACTATCATAACAACAAATATACAAGCTGTAGAAACAGTCGTACTGAACAAGAAGAAAATTACAAATGATACAAACATATGGTGTATGGTCGTAACAAGCGGTGTAACAACAAATTGCTTTACTTTGCTGTGACACCGATACGAAATTATGCGACGAACTTCATGTTTGGAGATATTTGACGTCTGAAAGGACAACAAAAGACCATTACGATCTTTCTCAAACATTCACCATCGATTAGTCACAAAGGTATTATAGATCAGTCGTAATTGGTGAATTGAAAAAAATAACAAAAGCAAGGTGAAACAACACAAGTCGAGGTAAAAAGGTAGGAAAAAGGGTAAAGATAATCATAAGTTAAGGTTACGAAGCAAGATAAGGGAGATAAGTGTGGGAAAAAAATGTACAAAACTAGCACTAACACTTTGATAAACTCATCGGGTCAGATGTGTGGTCATAGTGATGTTTGACCTTCCATACGTTAACCAAATATGTGGCGCCACGACAAAAACAACTATAGAATTTTAAAAAAATATCTCATTCCTAGAAATTGCCCGGGAGATTTGGTAATTGGACGGAGGCCAACATTTTCTGTGGAAATGGGAGGATCCAATAACACTATGAGCATTGGGATCAAGATATTTAGGGAAGCATACACACATCGGTGGTTTGCACCCAAACCATGACATCCAATGCGTATGATCTAGCACCCAATAGATGGAATGAGTCTATTGATATGTGTCTTATAAGAAAGACCCAAAAGGAATATGGAGGATATAAAAGTCCAAAAATAGAGTTATATGATGGCACTCGAAGGCTAGGATCTATTAGTCGATCAGAAAAGCAGGTCCAAGAAGAATATGCCTCTTTAATATCCTTCATGCATTGTGTCATGAACCATAAATGGAAGTGGAAGCACAATTCAAGGATGTACTACCTTATCAACGTTATCTTCTGCGCTAAATATTTAGCTCATAATATTAAGCCCTTGGTTGGTCATGCTAATTCTTTTGTTAAGAATCCTCCTCTTTTGTTAACGATTTAAAGGGCATAAAATGCAAAGCTTGATGATATTATAGTTAGTTTGAGTATGGTTTCCTTTACACCAATATCCCTATTAATGAGGCTCTTGAGGTAATCAATCACATTATTGATCTTATACAGTCAAGCTTGTTGATATTTTCCTTACCTCTACTTTTAGCTTAGAAAGGTGAATTCTATGAACATACATGCACGTTACCATCGGGTTCTATGCTCCCTCCATCTTAGCGTAATCGGTTCTATGGAATATTTTTAGAATCTAATACTCTGGATTTTTACTCAATCTACGACCAAAAATTTGGAAAAGGTTTGTTGATGGTACCTTCATCTTGTGGCCTCGTGGTAGTGATAAGTTGGATCTATTTTTTTCATCATCTTAATAATCAATCGAATCCATTAGATTTACCCATGGAACCTAAAGTTAGTGGCAACCTACCCTTTCTTAACGTTTTGGTCTCTATGAAAGATGTCAATTCTTTCTTTCAACATGTCTTTCGGAAGAAAACTCACTTTGAGAAATATCTTCATGTTGATTCACATCACTACCCTTCCCAGCTAGGAGTTTTGTCACATTATCTATTCTCGTGCTTTAAGGGTTTCGGTGAAAGTCACCTACGGAATGAGAAAAAACCATTTCCTTAATGTTTTGAAAAATCTATAATGATTCCAAGATATCAAGCATTTTTTTAAATGCGAGCAAGGTCTGAAGATAAGGAAAGTGTCGGGAGAATTATTTTAGGGTGTTCAACTTCGCTTGTACGAGGGATTACTAACAACATTTCTTGGAGATTCTTGGGAAACACAATGTTTGCTTCCACCTTTAGAACCTTGAACACCATTCATAGCTCCCTAGCAGATTCAAGTGAAGACGCTCACTATATTGGAGATCGCGGTAGGTTCCACTAATCAAAGATTCAGAGAACTTGGCTTATATAAAACATTGTAGGACCCTCTCATAGCTGTCTTTGGACGAGCATGCGAAAGAGACAAAACACCATATAGTATAGAGATTCCTAGGTCAGTTCTGATTGTCGTGTCAATCACACCATAAGTTGAGGAGGCAATTGAAGATCGATCAAAAGGTCCTAATACACTTAATGGGGATGATGGATAGAAGATTAGTAATTGTTAGATCCCATCCCTTTATTTCTAGGTGTAGTCCTTTATATTTTTCTTCCTTCCATTTCTTTCAATCTTTTTATTTATTTTTCTTCTCTTTCTTTTCTTAGCTTTAATCTTTTTATGTTTGTGAATTTATTTAATCCCTTTCATTGTTTGGTATATATCCATTATATGCAGTTTAAATTTATTAGTTAAAATTAATTTTATCTTTGATTTATTATTATTATTTTTTTCTTTATTATTAAAATTAATTTTCTTTCAGAACACTTTTTCTTTATATATATATATATATATATATATATATATTTCTATGTAAATTTTCAACTAACATGTAGTTATTATTGTTTTAGTCATTGAATGCCTTAAATTAATTATTTTTAATAAATAATTAATTATATATATATAAAGATTGATTCTTTTTCTTTAAAGTATTCTTTCATGAGGAAATTATCTATCAATTTTTAATTGATAATTTTTGTATTTTTATTATCCTTTCCATTTATTTATTATTATTATTATTATTAATAAATAATCCCTTGTATGTTCTTTTGGTTCCTATTTTTGAATCTCTTATTTTTTTAGTTGTTTCTATATCTATTTAAATAAATAATATATAAGTTTTTAGATATATATATATATATTAATTAAATAATGAATTAATAAATTAAATAATCAATTAATTAATTGAATACATAAATTATATTTAATAATAAAAGTGAAATTAGTTGTTATTCCATTAAAAAAAAGTATAATATATGATGATGATGATGGTGGTTAATGTCGGTGAGACCAATCTTTGAGTACGTCGACCTAAAGAAAAAGAGTTATTTAGTTTGATTTAAAATTTCATTCCTATGTTCAAAAAGCTTGGAGAGAAGCCTCTACGAAGCTCTTCTCTAATTGCACATCTTAAAAGTATAAGAAAGGTCAGTATTGCGAAACAAAGATTATGAAATTGAGCTTTAATGTGGTTGTACGTTGGGCGTTATAAGAGGAAGTGATTTTTCATCCTCGATTTTCATATTTTCACTGGAGATGGAAGATCTTTTCCATCCATGGTGTTTTCAGGAACACGTCACAATGACTTTGTTTCACTATGGAGCTCATAAGATTTCGTTCTAATCTTGGCTATATTAATTTTCTTCTTTGAGCTAGTTAAAATAGAGAGATACTTTTGATCTTCTAGGGTGGGGTTGATGATCTGCCTTATAATATCTTAATTTTCTTTTAGCTACTAGATCTTTCTTACACCACATTTTTTCTTTGAACTTAGAAGTAACAATTTTTTTAATGTTATTAATGTTTTGCGATGCAACATTCTCGTCGATCTCCCAATGATTTAACTAGGCCCTAGTGTCTTTATACCAACCTCGTTTAAGCCTTAGGTGGTTTTGGATGGAATTTAAAGGTAGCTTAGGGAAGTCTGTGGTCTCCATGCTATTGAGCTTGTGTTTGCACAAAGCGAAGCCTAGTCATAGCTAGGGCTCTCGATAGGGAAAGACCCACTTCTATAAGGAGAATAGGATAGGGTGTATTACTTTTAATTTTAAGGTTATACGTTATAAAACGCTTATGGATTTGCTCAATCTTTCTCCGGGATTCTGCTAGAGATGCGCAGCCCCAAACCTCACATCCATATAAGATAACGGAGATCGACTAAAGTTTCAAAGAGGAACTTATTTCTATCCCACATTACGAGGTTTTCGTTTACAATTATTTTTCAAGACCAAAATAAAACTTTTCCCACCCCCATTAATCCTGCTGAATGCTTTATAATTCCCAGTTGAGCTTGTGATGAATATCAATTCCTAGATGCTTGTAGGAGAAGAACACTTCCTCCAAGTTACAATTTTCATACATAAAATTAGTGTAAGTGTCCTTCTAGGATTTGATAATCCGTAACTTTTGTTTGTCGGTGTTAACATACATACCCATGGTAGAGCGGACTCCCTAAGAAGTCTAAGTTGCTTATCAAGGTCGGGATGAGGCACCTTGCGAAAATAACGAAATATCGTTAGCATAGAGAAGAAGGATGATGACTATCCCAGCTAAGATCAGGTCCCATCACATCCTTCTTCCTCTAAACAACATCTAGCGTGTCGATGTAAATGCCAAATATGGTAGGGAGAGGGGCAACCTTGTTTAACTCTGGCATACACTTAATATATTTTGACCACCCTCATTGCTCTTTAACTTGGCAGTTACATTCTCGTATAACCTTATAGCAACTGCTCTTAGCTCAAAAGCAACATTTATCTCTTCTAATCTATTCCATAGGTTGTTTCTGAACAGTATCGAAAGCCTTTCTAAAGTCCACTAGCAACAAAAGAGATTGGATTTATCATTACGGCATTCACTCACGATGATCCTAAGTGTAACGAGGTGGTTGTTGTTAAGTGTTGCCTTCTAAAACTCGCTTGGCCTTTAGCTCAGCACCTTCACTTTCAAGCCAAATGCTACTACTTCTTTTCCAAAATAATACCATATAACTTGGCCAGAAGGTGATCATAATTGTACGATAATTAGAGGGTTATTTGTATCCCCATTTTTAAAAAATAGGGATAATGAGACTCTAAGTCAAGGTTATATGGAACCCTTGCTCGATCGCTTGGTTGAAAAGCTCATGGATGTGGGGGATGAGGACGGGGCCTCAATTTTTTAAGATTTCCACACGAGTAATCATTAATATCTTTAGATTTCTCATTTTCCGGGGGATTTAACCCCAAAATAAATAAATAAATAAAATTAATAATTAAATAATTGAATCAACTTAATAAAATAAGTAATATATATATATATATATATTAATTAATTAATTAATTAATTAATTGAATAAATTAATTAAATATTTTAATAATAAAATGAAACTAGCCAAAAAGAAGAAGAGAGAGAGTCGAAATTAGTCGTTATCTTAACGGCTGGTTTGGCCATCTCTACATCTATTTAAGCTTAATGTCTCAGATGTGATCTCTCACCTAGTCTCAGATGATGAACCACTATGTTCCAAATTTGCATGTGATTATTACGAAAAGATTTTATAATTTAAGTTTTTAGTTTATTATTTAGATTTCACATATATTTATTTGCTTATTTATTCACTATTTTTTGTTTTATTATTATTATTATTTATTTTATTGGTGTTTTCTTTAGTTTTTTATTATGATCGGATTTTTTTAGTTATTTTTTATTTTTTATTTTCATTTTAATATTTTTTATTTTTTCTACTTTAATAATTCTTATTCTTTAATATTTCATTTGAATATTATATTACCATAGATCTATCTTTAAGTACAGATTTTGTTCATGTGCAAATTTCAAGTGCAAAATACAATGTGTAATTTTTTATTGTTTAAATTGTATTTTTGAACACTATATTTGACCCATATATAAAAATATATAGGACCGAATAAACTATAAAAACTATAAAAACTTTAATTTATTAATAATAATAATAATAATAATCCAATTTTAAAAATGATATATAATAATATATAATATATAATAATTCAATGTATGAGATAGCTCAACGATCTGCTAAGTATACACACACCAACACCAAATTGATGTATGAGACAACACATCGATCTGCTAAGCATACATATTCTACCCCCACTAGTTTTGAACATGTGACTTCTTAGGAGGAAACAGATGCTCTTAACTATTAGGCCCACTCAAAGTGTATATAATTGACATTAAAATATTTTACATAACATGTTTATTTATACATTTTACATAATAAATTAAAATGGTTTTATTATTATGATTATTAATATATTTTTAAGTATGTGTCAATATTAATTTGTATTAAAATATTTTATTGATAACCCAGATTGAATATTTTTTTTTAATATACAACATTAAAATGTTGTATTTTAACAAAATTTTCTATATGTAAGTATATATGACCTCAAGATAAATTAGTTAACATAGATTTTCAAATTTATTTAAATACCCTGTTGAAATATTTTGAAAAGTATGAGGTTTAAACATCTTACTCACTTTTTTTATTATTGTTATAAAAGACATTATTTTTTTTTATTTAGAGCATAATTTATTTTTATTTTTATTTTAAAGGGGCACATGTTAACTTTTGGGTTGTAGAATGCCCCTATAGGCTCAATTAATTATTTTCTTTTCATTTCTCATTTTATTTTAATAATATTTTTCTATTGTAATGTTAATATTTTTACATTATATATATATATATATATATATATATTAAGTTTGGTATAATTTTTCATTTTTCTTTTAGTACTCCATTTTCATTAACATGTCCAAATACATCACTTCGGAGGGGAAGAAGTGAACCTGTAATGAGTGCCATAACAACCAAGAATATCCATCTTTAATAATGATGAACCGCACAAATAAAAACCTATCTTATTTTTAACAATTTTTTCTATATATAAATTACTACCACAATACTTACACTATTGAATAAGGATTACACTATTCAATAAGAATAATAAAGAAAAAAATAAAGCCCCACACCAGAACCACCATCTGATCCCATACACCAGAAAGACATGAATGTAATATCCGATCTGTTAAAAACTTCCGCCCAAAACAACAAAACCCTCAAACCAATTTCCAATTTCCAATTTCAGACTCCCCTATATAGCTAACAAAACTAATGGCAATCTTATGTGCATCTAGGGATCTATAAAGACCACATCCCACAGGCTACAAAAAGGAGACTAAATTTCCAAGAGAATAGGGCAGAGGAGGCAATTTCTGTTTTAATAGAGCTGTTAGAAATATTAATCTTGGTAACCTCGAATGATCCCATCTCACAGCTACACGGAACTATGACAAAAAATATTAGTCCCGTGCTATAGCCAGCTCTTATATGTTTTAACCTCCAACCAGTGAAGACCGTCGTTACGGTAAGGACAGGAGCAGCGCCCTTGGTCGTCTTAAACCAGCTTACGGTTAATCGAACTCATGACCTCCAGTGCAGCATTTATGAAAAGGCGCCGATCAGGTCGAGGTCGAACAACAAAATCAAGGGTAATCTATTCTATGTTAAACTTATTGTTGTTCTGAAATACAGATGGGTTTGTGATTAGGGATATGAATTGTACCTTGTTTACCATATCTTGAAAGAAAAAGTTGCAAATCTGTTGGTAACTATAGATGCATGTAAATATGTGAATCATAATTTCCAATTTCGAATTTAAATTTAATGCATTATTATCAAATGTAAATTTTCAGTTGAAAAATTAATTTATCAAAATTCACCACTATAATATGAAATTTGACAATGTTTATTATAAAAAAAATCTACAAAAATTCATTATATTTTGCTGCTATTTAGAACCATTTAATACAAGTGATTTTCAAAAGTAAAGAGATTTTTGAGATATTTTTCCTTGTAGTAATTATTCTTTTGATTGCAAATTAGATATAAACTATCAAAAGCAAAAAATTTGAATTAAAAAACCAAAAATATATTTACTCTCCATTTCATTACAAAAATTGAGTGATTCAATGTTGAAAATTTTATGTATTATGAAAATTGTATGTCATGTAATCTTATTATTTTACCCTCATCCACCACAATGCAAGCATCACCTTGAGACATGTTTTATTACAAACACATTTGATATAGTACAATTAAACAATCCTAGTCCTATATATATTCGAAGATTGATTGAGATTTGTTAAATTGCCTTACGGTACGGAATGAAAAGAGTAGCTCATCATTCCCTTGCTCTCATTTGAGTTTCTAAAATAGGTCACTGATTGAGATTAGCATGTGCAAGTTTTCACAAAGCACCACGAGAACCATCCGATATGCCATCACCATAACCTATTGCCATTGGTTCACCACTTAAACCCTCATTAGAAACCATAAAATCTTAAACTCTCATTTTTGCTCCCTAGAAACTTATATTTATTGTGAATATGAATAAAATTTGACACCAATTGAACTAAATTGAACACAATGGTGATTTTTTTCAATTCATTTCATCGATTCAACTAGATTTGGTAATTATGAGGTGAATGATGACGATAGCTACGAGAATCTCAATGACGAAAAGTAGTGCAAGAGAATAAGTGTTTCACAAATGGCTATATGTGTCAATATAAAAATACCTTGTGAGTAATACTCATGTAAGGTTGCTCAATCAAATATCATGCTAAAGTGATGTAGTTCTATGGTGTTACTATGCATGTGTTTTTTTGCTATGACATATGCATTTTACACAATTTGAGTTGGCCATATATGGATTGCAAGATTGTCGATTTCTCCAATGTACATGGATGCAAAACTTTTTATATCAATGAGCATGTGAAAGCCTATCATGCAAAGATACAATGGATCTATTTGATTCAATTGGGTAGACTGTATTGTTATTGTTGAGTCATTGCTTGATGCTGGACAAATATGAGAGTAATGTAATTTTCTTATTGCATATTAAAGAAAGTTTTCGATTCAATTATATTGGATATGATGTCACTTGCATGAGATAGGAGCTACCTATGCACCCCAAAGTTATCATCAATCCTTTTCTTAATTGAGTTTAGATCGAGTTATGCGAAAAAGACAATGCTAGTGGAAAAAGACATCGGATAGAAATTAGGTTCAAAAGATAGTTTTTTCTCTATGCAAGATGGAAGGAATTGTTTGGATGAGTTTGATTCTATAACATTAATAATGAAACAAATCTAGTAATAATGCTTAATTTTTTGTAGTGTGGAGGGAAGCATCGAGAGGTTCTACCATTTTGTAGTGGATGAATTTTCTTTATAGTGTTGGTTTACAATGTAACTAAAACACCCTTATTAGTTGTGATTTTGGTGATAATGCTCTTATAGTCCTTATAGTTTTTAATTTAATGAGAATTTTTTTGGTGAGGTTGGCTTAATAATTTTAGAGTTCATCATATGTAAATGGGCATATGGCTATAGAAGAAAAATTTAGGCATACATATTATTGATTTCATGGTTCATTAGTATAAAGTGTTAAACTATGAATTCCTAGATAATCACAAAATTTCAAACCACATTGTAAAAGAGTTGTAAACCTTATCTTTAATGAGGTGTTTTCATGATCCATTGATGAGTTGTCAGCAAGATCTATAGGTCTAATTGATGTACTATAAATTTAGATAATGAGATCAATATAGTGAGTTGAATGGCTTAAGGTATTTTTTTCCATTTTCTTGTTATGTCTTGCTTGTGCTTAATTATTAGCATGGTATTAGAGCCATGGCGAGTGAGGTTATGAGGAATTTCATTATGAGTAGTGTTTTATTTTAATGTAAATCCACAATAGTGTTCCATGAAAGGTTTCATGTGTGAGTTCATATAGTAACATTAGAGAGAGGAACCATAATGTTGAACCTCAAAATTTGTTCTTACTTTGACACCCTTTTTCATCATATCTTCCTTCATTTTTCAAAAATTCATAACTCCAATCAATGATAATTGACATATTCCATACCAGAGAAAGCATTTAATGATCTCTACTTTATATTAGTTGAAAATAATTAATATTATTTTATATTAATGGAGAAATGGTTACACAAGTTGTAACGTATCTCCTTAGTTTAGGATTAGTTCCTACAATTTAGGAGTTTGTTTGCAACTTCCTAATTCCTAGTGTTGTACTTAATGATGTAATTTCCTCATTCATGAATGTAGAGTAAACTCGAGTGTTCTCTCGTTTGAGTGCGGTCTCCGGTGCGATGCTCACTGTGCAGCTGCAACTGCTCTCGATTCGGTGTGATTTTTATCTTGGTATCGAGCTCGAGTAGGGACGACCTTATTTTTTTAGGATGCATCATTGATTACGAAAACCGTAGTGGCGGAAGAGCTTACGTAAGTTTCGTAGATTTGATGTGAATTGCGGTAACACCTAAAACACAAGTCTCGGATGACTGATCATCTACAAGCGAGAAGAAAGGATTGGTGCGGTTTTTTCGCAAACGGTCGCACCATTGGCGCGGATTTGAGGGATATACAGCGCGCGCGCGCAAAAATACGCTATTGGCGCGGAGAGTACACGCAGGCGTGCGAGAAGCTCGGGAACTCGCGCATTTGGCGATTTCGCGCGCGGATTTTCGCATCGAAAGAAAGCGCCATAATTGGGCACTCGCATCGCATTTTGATTTGAGGCGGATTTGTCGCATCAAAGAGCGCCGGCACTCTTTCTCTTTGGGAAGGTCTACGCTAGGGCTGGTAGCGGATCGGAATTGCCCGGTGGCGTATTGAAGTTCACGATTTGCTCGGTGGCGACGGATCGGACTTGCCGATGGTGGCGTATTGAAGTTCACGATTTTCTTGGTGGCGCACGAATCGGACTTGCCGGTGGTAGCGCATTGAAAGTTCACAGATATCAGTGCTGGCGATTGAGTACTTGCCGGTGGTGGCACATTGAAGTTCACGATTTGCTCGGTGACAGCAGATCGGACTTGCCGTGGTGGCACATGTGAAGTTCTCGATTTGTCGGTGGCGCGGTCGGACTTGCCGATGGTGGCACATTGAAGCTCACGATTTTCTCAGGTGGCGCTGACGATCGGATTTGCCGGTGGTGGCACATTGAAACTCCTAATTTGCTCGGTGAGCGAGATCGATTTTCCGGTGGTGGCCACATTGAAGGTACAAATATTTTTTTTTGGAAAACAGTGGTCAGGATCTGGTATGTGGTAATTTTTTTTTTTTAGTGTGTCCTGCAATTATTCAGTTGAATTATTCATCAGAGGATCAGAAAGTTTATCATTCCAATATGAATAACAGTATAGAATCGTATCTCCACGAGTCTGGCAAACTCGATGGATCGAATTTCTCCAACTGGAAATTCAAGATACAGACTTTAATTGAAAGCGCAAATGCGTGGTCGATCGTTACAGGAAGTGAGCTGAGACTAGGATCAGCTACACAAGAACAAGACTGGGATAAAAGGGAAACAAAAGCAAAGGTTATATTGAAGATGTCCGTCAAGGACAATATTATCCCGCATATTAGAGACTGTAAATCGGCCACTAACATTTGGACGATGATTAAAAACCTATACCAGACGCAGAATACAAACCATGTCTTGTCACTCAAAGGCAATTTGTTTGCAATGAAGATGGAGGAGAATGAGTCCGCTGCTGGATTCATTGCGAGAGTCAAAGACCTGAAGGATAGATTGGGAGATATCAGAGAGAAAGTTTCCGATTCGGATCTGGTCACAATCACGTTGAACGGAATGACAGATGAATACCAGATGTTTATCACAGGGATGGCAGCAAGGGAGAAAGCCCCTGCGTTTGAAGAGCTGACAGGGATTTTGCTACAGGAAGAAGAGCGACGACAAAATTTGAAATCGCAGAACAATGACCTTGCTCTGATGGCGAAAAGGAGACAGTATAGAGGGAAGCAGCCACAACAGCAACAACAACCACAGCAGCGGCAGAGAGGAGCCAACACATTTCAGAAGAGACCGTTTAAAGGTATGTCTGCTAATAATTTTCCCAGCAAGAAATGTTTTTACTGTGGAAAACCTGGTCATCAGATTAAAGAGTGTAATAAGAGGCAGGCAGACGAAGCAAGAAATAAACAAAGAAAGCACAGAGGATACTTCGTTGAGGAAGATGAGGATCATAGCCACGAACTTCAACTATTTACAGCTGATTGTGCTCTTTCAGCTTCAAAGGGAGATGAGGATGACATATGGTATGTCGACTCTGGTGCGTCCTCACATATGACAGGTAAGAAGGACTGGTTTGAATGTCTTGAAGAAACTTCATGTGGGTCGAAAATTTATTTAGGAGATGATAGTGGATATGAGATCAAAGGATATGGTGACATTCCGGTAAAATTACCTAGCGGTAACATTAGACATCTTAAAAATGTATTGTATGTGCCCGGAATTAAGAAAAATTTGATCTCTGTCTCAATGATTACTGATCAGGACATGCAAGTTCAATTCTTTAAGACTAACTGTGTCATAAAGGATAACCAGATGGAAACAGTTGCAACAGGAGTGCGCGTGGGGAGCTTGTACAAGTTAGACGTGAAAAGTATGACAAAGCAAGCAATGGTTGCAACTAGATCGATAGCTGAAGATCTCTGGCATCAGAGATTTGGCCATCTTAATCTGCAAGACCTCATCTTACTTCAGAGAAAAGGTATGGTTGATGGACTCCCTGTTTTCCATAATGTTAAGTTGGACTGTGATGGATGTGCATTAGGGAAGATGCATAGAGAAGAGTTCCCTTTACATGTTAATGGAAAAGAAAGAGATGTCTTAGAACTGGTGCATACGGATATATGCGGACCTATGCAGACTAGGTCATTAGGAGGAGCATATTATTTTCTCTTATTTACAGATGATTGCACTAGGTTCTCATGGATATACTTTCTGAGTAAAAAGAGTCAAGCCTTTCAGTATTTTAAAGAGTTTAAATCTATGGTAGAAAACCAGACAGGAAAAAGGATAAAAATTCTCCGCTCAGATCAAGGGGGAGAATACAGGTTGGGAGAATTCATGAATTTCTGCAAGCAGCATGGAATTATTCAACAGTTCACAGTGCCCCACACTCCTCAGCAGAATGGAGTGGTAGAACGAAAGAACAGAACTCTTGTGGAGTGCACAAGGAGCATGCTTCAAGGTAAGGGTCTTTAAAATGGTTTTTGGGCAGAAGCTATTAACACTGCTGTGTATTTAAAGAATAGGAGTCCTTCTAAATGTCTAGGCTTCAAAACCCCTTTTGAAGCATTATTTGGATTCAAACCAGCAGTGAGTCATTTAAGAATATTTGGGTCAAAAGCTTATGCTCATATACCTAAGGCAGATAGGAAGAAGTTAGATCCAAAAGCCTTTAAATGTATCTTTGTTGGATATGGCACTGAGTTCAAGGCATATAAGTTATTTAATCCTGTGACTCATAAGGTTTTTGCAAGAAGAGATGTCATATTTCATGAACAGGTTGAATAAGGAAAGGATGACTCTAACAGTGATTGGCACATTCCATTGCTAATGGAAGAAAATAGTGAGGATGATGAAGTGTAGGAGCAGAAACAAGAAGAAGAAGTAACAAGTAATGTAATCAATGATGCAAGCCCGACGAAGGCTGAAATAGACAGATTTGAGGTAAGCCCCCTACCAAGGAGATCAAGTAGGAAGACTCAATTACCATCTAAATTGAAAGACTATGCATTAATGTCAAAGATTTTGAACATTGTAGAACCTGCAAATTATGAGGAAGCAAGTAAATCTGATGAATGGAGGGCTGCAATGCATGAGGAAATAGAATCAATAAACAAAAACCATACTTGGAATTTGGTTGAATTGCCTGAAGGTAAAACCCCCATAGGATGCAAATGGTTGTACAAACCTAAGATAAATGCAGATGGGAGTATAGAAAAACTTAAAGCTAGATTGGTAGCAAAGGGTTACTCACAGCAAGAGGGAATAGATTTTGATGACACCTTTGCTCCTGTAGCCAAATTAAATACCATTAGAATGCTAATTTCCTTAGCAACAAAACATAAATGGCAGCTACACCAGCTAGATGTTAAGTCTGCATTTTTGAATGGTGACTTGAAAGAAGAAATTTATTTAGTTCAGCCTGAAGGTTTTGTGAAAAAGGGGCAGGAACATCTTGTTTGTAAATTGAAAAAGGCACTTTATGGTTTAAAACAAGCACCCAGGTCGTGGTATGAGAAGATTGACTCATTTTTTGTACTGCATGGCTTTCATAGGAGCTTGAATGATCCAAATCTGTATACCAAGTTCAATAAACAGAGGCAAATTATTTTGATTTCTTTGTATGTAGATGATATGATTATAACAGGGGATGCTAACAATCTGATCAAAGAAATCAAACAGCAGATGTCACAAGTGTTTGAGATGAAAGATCTTGGAAATCTCCATTATTGTTTAGGATTGGAGGTATGGAAAGATTTTGGACAAATTTTTCTTACTCAAGGGAAGTATGCCAGAAGCTTGCTGGAAAGATTTAGAATGGAGCAGTGCAGATCAGCAGCAACACCCTTACAACAGAACTTAAAGTTGAGCAGTGACGACGGCACTAAAGAGGTGGATGCCACTATGTATAGACAACTAGTTGGAAGTTTGATATATCTCACTACAACTAGACCAGATTTGGCATACTCTGTTAGTATGTTGAGCCAGTTCATGTCGAAACCACTCGAAAGTCACTGGGTCGCAGAAAAAAGTGTGTTGAGGTATCTTAGTGGTACTAGTAATTATGGTATTTTGTACACTGACACTTCTGATGTTACTCTAGCAGGTTTTTCAGATTCAGATTGGGCAGGTAACTTGGATGATTGAAGGTATATCACAGGTTACGCTTTCAGCATTGGATCCGGGGTCATAGCATGGAGCAGCAAAAAGCAAAACACTGTAGCCTTATCTTCATGTGAAGCTGAGTACCAAGCATTGTGTGCCGCCACATGTGAAGCTATCTGGTTGAGAAGACTTCTCAACGATGCAGGAGAAGAACAGAAAGAATCAACTATCATCAAAACTGACAACCAGAGTACCATCAAGCTTGCATACAATCCAGTCTTTCATAAAAATATCAAGCACATTGACACTCAGTTCCATTTTGTTCGAGAGAAACTACAGTCAAAAGAGATATTTGTTGAATATTGTAAAACTTGTGATAATATGGCTGATATATTTACTAAGCCTCTTGGGCGTGTAAAGTTTGAATTGTTTAGAAGGATGCTAGGAGTTCAGGATAATCCTTTCTCCATTAAGGGGAGGAGTTGAAAATAATTAATATTATTTTATATTAATGGAGAAATGGTTACACAAGTTGTAACGTATCTCCTTAGTTTAGGATTAGTTCCTACAATTTAGGAGTTTGTTTGCAACTTCCTAATTCCTAGTGTTGTACTTAATGATGTAATTCCTCATTCATGAATGTAGAGTAAACTCAGAGTGTTCTCTTTGTTTGAGTGCAGTCTCCAGGTGCAGTACTCACCTGTGAGTTGCAACTCCTTTTTTCAATTCAGTGTGATTTTTATCTATATTATGATGTTTCTTTTTATTTTAATGAATTTATGTAATTAGCTATAGAATGTGTGCAGTTTTGCAGCTAACCGTTGTTTCTGCAGCCACTGTTATGGATTGACAGGTTTCGAGAAGCAAATAAGGGAATGGGTCACATGGGTATCTCAGGAATGATCCACACATGGATCGCATCCCATCCACCTGTTCGAATTTGAAAAGAAAACGTGCCTATGTTCGTGGTCAAAGGTCGGTCAAGGAGAGAAATCAGCGAGCGAGATACTCTCAATTTGCTCTGACGTAGAAAATCGAGAGACAACCACTAAGAATTTGTTTTTGTTTATGCTTCTAAAATGCAGTTCTAATCGTTATCTATAAGCGGAAACACCTCAGACAGTTGAATCCAAAACTTGTTTAAATACCGGTCATTTTGAAACCGGAGACATTCCTAATTTTTGATAATACAATGTATGCCTTTAAAACTTTGTTTTTGATAATAAGAAGACCAGTTCGAGCCTTTGATGCGCACATAGCCCATTATATTTTCAACTCATTATGTTGCAGAGGGCCCTTGCACGGAAATGAGGTTTTGTTAGTTGTTTTAGTTTGAATTTCATTATTTCATTCACCGTTAATTATCATTTTTGTTCTTGTCAATTTCATAGTTAAATTCACATTGCTTTCATAGATCAATTTCCTGTCAATTCATAGTTTAAATTGTTTACTGATTTGTAGATTAATTTTATGAATGCTTTCTTAGATTAAATTTCCAATTGGCCGTGTAATCTTGTGCCCGCTAAAGACATCGCAAGAAGGTGGTTTTGCCATTTTCCAATTGGACCAGATCTGAGTATTCGGTCACACAGCAGTCATAGTTTCATGCCTTGTATTTGCCTTCAATTTCAATTCAGCGCTTTCATTTCAATTCTTAGAAATAGGATTTATGCTTTCAATCCATGGAATAGAATTAGATTAAGTTATGCTATGTTTTTCATAATATTAGAAGCCTTCAATAGATAAGATAGGAATTGATTTCATCCTGTCATTTGAATGCAATTAGATCTAGAATGATGCTTTGTTTTTAACTAGTTAGATGTTTTTCATAGACGTTTTTCCAACCTACTAACATCATTCAAAGTTTGAATTCTTTTTATGAAATTTAGATTAGTTAATAAACATTTCCTTTTCTTCTTTCTTTTAGATTTCATATTACATTGAAAATAGTTTGTAGTTTAATTTCTTTGTTTAGAATAAAAACAACATTTCCTTTTCTTCCTTCTTTAATTATTTTTCATCATTAAAATTCATTTAGATTTAATTATTCATTAGAATTAAGAGATTTTATTTCTTAGACATAAGATAACAAAAATCCCCCAAAACAACATAAACATACACAACGAAGTAAAAGAACAAGGTTACCTAAGTACATATAGTGCACCTCAATTCATCAAATTACTAACCTCGGTTGATAATTAATGATAGAAATTTGAGACATCAAATTGAGTAAAAATTTTGGCGTCGTTGCCAAGGAAGTGAATTAGGAAACCTGATTTCTTACAACATAAAAGTTATATAAAATAAAAAATAAAAAATAAAAAATGATATGCATAGAGAAAGAGACTCTAGGGGTAGATTCATAGCTAGAGGTAGAAGTTTGATTCCTACAACTCCACTCACCCCACCAAGACCACGTAGTGCCACACCACCATCTCAAACTCATATCCCATTTTTCACCTCAATACATAGAATTCCTAAAGTCTCAAGGTCTGAAATCCAACCAGGAGATTCTCCAACTTCATCTACTGAGGAAGTATTAGAAGAAGAAGATCCTGGATCTCCAACAGAAGGAGTAACCTTTTTCACCTCTACAAGAGAACATATTCTAGCTCAAGAGTTAGAAATCCCTAGTGAGGAAGAAGAAGAGGAAACTTTCTTCAATATTACATTGATAAAAGAGCCAGAGGAATAAAAATTAACCCTACAATTAGAACCTTATATTAGCTCTGAGGAATACACAATGATAGAAGAAGAAGGCCATGGAGAAATTCTGAATGGAGAAGCCTTAAGAGGACGAGGAGGAAGAGGTAGAGTACGAGGCGAAGGAAGAGATAGAGGCAGAGTAGATCCTAACTCTGTTGGATTTCCTATAGTTGATGAGGATACAAATGTTACAATGAAAAATATCTCACCTTCTGTCCTTCCCAACTTCCACGGATTAAGAATTGAAGATCCTGAAACATTTTTTTTTGAGTTTGAAGTCTTATGTAGATCTTATGACTACTTACAAGACTCTAAAAAATTGAAGCTATTTCCTACAACACTTAAGGGAGTAGCTCTAAAATGATTCATGGGTTTAATGACACAATCTATTAGGACATGGGATGAGATGAAAAGTGAAAATTTTCAATGATACCTGGATTATTGCACACCTATTAATAGGAAGGATGAAGTATTTAAAATGATACAGAGAGAGGATGAAAACTTAGAAGATCTGATTGAGATATTTAACTATAATATCAAGAGAGCTAAGATGGAACATCTAGATCAATATACTTTAAAATCTCTCTTACTGAAAGCCATTAGAGATGAATGGATAGATATCCTTAACATGATGGGAAAAGGAGAGATATCTCAATTACCATTAGCTAAAATCGCTGAATTATGCATTCATCTCTCAAGAGGAAAATAAAAAACTGGGAAAAATACAAGGGATTCTAATCTCTCTAGAGTAAATAAATCTGCAACTGGAACAGTGAATAAGGCAGAAATTGGAAATATGCTTGATGAATTTAAGACATATATCTTAGGGAGTCTCAGTGAACAAATAGACACCCTGAAATTACAGAAAAAACAAAAAGCTGAAACTGATGCCTTAACTATTTTTTGTCCTAAATGTAGAAAGAAGAATGCTTTAAGAGAGTGTCCTCTTGATGTAAAAGTTATAGAGACCTGTGTTATTTGTGTAGAAAATCATGAAACAAAAAAATGTCCTTCTATACCAGGTCTTAAGGTTGTCTTTCAAGAAGAAGAAGCAAATCCATCTTCAATATATCCTCTTTGTTTTGTCTCTAAAAGACAATGGAAGGGGCCACAAACTCAAGGTTTTAATAACCAGATGTATAATCAAACCCCACCAAATAATTGGAATTCAGCATGGCAACAACCTTGGTTCCAACCTCAACCTTGGACACAAGGGATGCAAAATCGTTATGGCAGATACTCTCAGTATCACTAGTATCCACAACCTTATCCAAATTATCCTCCCCAACATTTTTCACAACATAATCAACCACCCAAATCAACTACTTGCCCAGCCATTACCAAACCCAAACAACAAAAATGCTCAAAATGCCTATAACATAGAAGGACAAAACTTTCCAGCTTATATGATTACTCCGCTAGATCTTAACAATGTCCAACTTAGATCTGGTATAATATTGGAAAGATGAAAGCCTTTTGTTGTTATTCAAGAAAAAGATAATTTTGATGAAGAAATTTCTCTACAGCAAAATAAAAGTTCTAAAGAAGGGACATCTCTTCAACATAACCAAAATTATAAAAATGAAAAACAAAAATATCCAGTAAACTCAACCCCTATAATTGAGAAACCTTCAGTATCTGTTTCTTACCCTCCTTTTCCTGAAATATTAAAAATTGATAGAGGGATAGAAAAAAAATATTTGTTGCCCAATTATGATTTTCTAGATGAATTGAAAAATGTATGTATCAAAATTCCTTTGCTACAGGCCATTAAAGAGATTCCTATTCTATCCAAAACAATAAGAGAGTTGAGCACCCAAAAAACAGGAAGAAGAAAAAAGGACATAAAAAGGATTCAGTTAGTAGGAACAATTGCTGACATTATGATGGGAAAAATAACCATAAAAAAATATTTGGACCCACGAGGTCCAGTTGTAAAAACTCACATTAATGGAATTGAGATTCCAAACACATTAATTGACCTAGGATCAACCATCAACATCATGAGAAAAGAGACTATGGAACAACTTAGGCTTCCAAACCTTCAATATACACCAACATTATTGCTGTTAGTAGACAAATCAGTAATAAAACCAGATGGTGTACTAGAAGATATATATATATGTGTCCTTATATTCTTGGTAGTATCTAGTTGACTTCATGATCCTAACTCCCAATGACAACCTAGGGGGACATCCAATCATTTTAGGGAGGCCTTCGTTAGCTACAACTGATGCTTTTATTAGTTGTATATCTAGTGATATGTTTATTTCTGATGGAAATAAACATATCACTAGAGTCTAAAATTTTCCTTGAAAGTATTTGAACTTTGAATTGATCAAAAGTGCCCAATATCTTGCTTGGAACTTTATTTATTTTAAGTACTTATCATGCCATCTAGACCTTTGTTGCTGGATTGGACTGGTTCTTTGAACTGCATCTTACTTGATCTCATCAAGATCACTAAGTTGCTCCATTATTTGCTTCTAATAAAGTAAGTCCCAATCTAACTGCAATCTTGAAGGTTTTGATCTGAAATTTTATAGGAAATAGGAATTTCTTCCCATAAACAAGTTCATAGGGAGTATGTCTTGTTGTATTTCTCCATGTAGTCTGGTAGGCCCATAAGGCTTCAAGAAGCCTATCTGCCCAATCCCTCCTATGTATACGTACAGTATTTGTGAGGATTGCTTCGATCACTTTATTGGTGGACTCCACTTTACCATTCCCTGTCGATGATAAGGAGTGGATTTTCTATGTTTAACCTTGTATTCATCCACAATCTTTTGCACCAGCTTTGATGTAAACTGAGATCCCTGAT
Source organism: Pinus albicaulis (assembly GCA_034641835.2). Lineage (NCBI taxonomy): Eukaryota > Viridiplantae > Streptophyta > Pinopsida > Pinales > Pinaceae > Pinus > Pinus albicaulis. Next base: position 85,101,675 of record CM076583.1, read on the forward strand.
CTGTCACAATTTCTCTTGGAACACCAAAACGAGTGAAAATATCCTTAAAGAGAAATGAAACTACATCATCTTCAATAGCATTAGAAAGTGCTTTAGCCTCTACCCAATTAGTGACATAATCAGTGCAAACTAGAATGTACATCTTTTGTCTTGATGGTGGATTGATTGGTCCAACAAAATCCAGAGCCCATTTTTCAAATGGTTCGATGAGTACCTGAGGATGTAAGGGCATTTCATCTGTAGGAATAGGTTTCCCTATTCTTTGACAGTTTTCACACCTTTTGACATACTCCTTATCATCTTTAAAGATGGATGGCCAATAATATCCTAAATGAAGGATTTTATAGGTAGTCCTCTTATCAGCAAAGTATCCCCCACAGGGTTCATTGTGGCATGCCTTCAGAATTTCAGTTATTTCATCTTCTTGAACACACCTTCTCATGATGAGATCTGGACTTGCTTTATACAATTCATCATTAATCCATGAGTACAATGCACTTGTTTGAATAATTCTTCTTTTATCTCTAGGAAACAAGTATGCTGGTAATTTTCCTGAAGCCAAATAGTTAGCAATATCTACAAACCATGGGGATTTCGTAGTTATTGCAAAGAGATATTCATCAGGAAAATTATCCTCTATTGGAGTATCATTATTGTTATTTTTAATTCTAGACAATAAATCAGCAACTGTATTTTGTTTCCCATGGCGGTTTAGAATGGTGATGTTAAATTCTTACAGGAGTAATAACCATCTTGTGATTCTACTATTAGTGATAGATTTATTCATTAAGTACCTAATTTCATAATGGTCTGTGTGAATAAAGGTTTCATAATCGGTGATGTAGTGTCTAAATTTGTTGATAGCATGGACAACAACCAGGAATTCGTTTTCAGTTACAGTGTAATTTAACTCAACAGGAGTCAAATTTTTACTTGTGTAATAGATGACATAGGGAATCAAATATTTTTGTCCTAGTATAGCTCCCAGGGTTATATCTGAAGCATCTATTGAAATGTGAAAAGGTATTTTCCAATTTGGTCCTCTTAATATGGGTGCTTCAGAAATCTTTTCTTTTAAGGTTTCAAATTGCTAGATATCACTAGATTTGCATAATCCAAAAGGAAGTACTCAGTGAGCATAGGTTCCCCATGGATAGGTGAATGTGTCAAATCTTTGCTTCAGAGATTTTAGAATGTGTCACCCTCCGATGCCCCAATTGGCCGATCCCCGACTGAATCTGAGCCGTCCATCCACTCTAATCCTACGGTCCAGATTTCTTCTTGCTCCGCCCCGCTTCCTCGATTGGTCACTCTCTGATCCAATCACAGTCGTTGATGTACAACCAATCCAATGGTCCAGAGCCAATTGCTTCATGATCCCATCGGAGATTTGGCCTCTGCCTCCTCCGGTCCCGATTAGATCCTGACCATTCATTCCTTTTGATCTAACGGCCAGGATTAAACCCGCCCTTGACTTTTCATCGTTTAACCGACCGCGCATCTCCCCTCATCACGCACCATCCTCTGCCGTCCGATCTCTCCGCTCCAGATCTAATGGCCAGCATGCATATCGCGTTGTTCGGATGTCCAAACTTTAACGCCTGAGAGTTATGCGATATAAGCGATTTTTTAAGGCCACGTGTCACTCAGCGACGTATATTGCGTTTTTTCGGGCGGATTTTAAAACCGTGTTTCTGCAGCGCGATACCGACAGTTTTCCTTCCTGAAACCACTATTCCCCCTATGTCCCCGCAACCTCCACATTTGATCACAGCTGTCCATCTCAGCCAGATCGATGGTCCATATCTCATCTCGCATCCCGTCCATATTTGTTCGTCGCGTGACCGTATAAATTCATCGCATCATCCCAACCGTGGATCTCCTCCTGAGATCTGACGGTCCGTAGTAAAGTCGCCCTCCACCCATGACCGGGTCCCACATCATAGACCTCGCTTCATTCATTTCTCGTGATTCCTTTGTAGATCATCCGAAACCTTAAGACTTTGGGTTTACATTAAGTCTTATTTCTTCTGCCCAATTTATTCCTAACCCCTCCGTTCATTGATCCTGAGAGTTGATCATCATTCCAGCATATGATCGGACGGTCTGTGACCCTAATCATACCAGATTTTCATCAGCTCATTCTTCAGCCATCTGCAGTGTTTTTTCACCGCCTTTGCCATTTCCACCATTCCCCTAGGCCTCCACAGCATTGCTTCCGCCACCCCCTGGATTTTATAATTAGTCTATTTTATTGTGCAGGGTTTCACAAGAGTGATGAATTCACTTTGTTCTCCATAGTCATAGCCTCGGTGATTCATAACACGTAGAGGCCATTACAGCAGCGACCAGTGTATCACCAGCAGGGATTAAGGGTGTTAAAGCCCGTAATTGAATATTTGATGTTTTAATCCTTATTCAAAGAAGGAAGACGCAGTTTGAAGACTAATGCACATGAAATAAGCCATATCTGTGTATATGTCAGTAGAACGTATTTTCTCAGAAAGTACACCTTCCTACAGAAGTCTCCATGCCTCCTTGCGTTCCTAAAAGCCATTTCACTGACAGAAAGCTTCCAAAGACTGTCAGAACAACAATAATGGAAGTATGGAAACCCAGAAGACCTTCAGTCACCTTACTTTCTTCAAAAGACAAAACAGAGTGCCTTATAGCCAGAAAGGACTTTAAAGACACATCTGAGGTCAAACATTGACCTGACAGAGACTCCGAACTAGACTACAGAGTATAGCGTAGAGATATTAAGCAGAGTGGGTGTGGACACTTCCTCCACTCTGTCTTAATGGATCCATTTAATTTATATCTACTTCCACAATTACTCATTCTCCTATAAGATCCCCTGAAGAACATATTGTAAGGTTGTTGTTGTTAGTTGTAGGGATTTATTCGACTATTAGAACAGTTGTTGGGAGGAAGTAGTTGAGTAGTTTGTAATTTAGTAGGCTGGGAGGAGAAAGTTTGGACTGTATCAGCCATTGAGATTAGTGTATGTGACTGGTTTTGCATATCAATCAATCAAGAAATTTCACAGAATCCTGGTCTATATTACGGGTGATGTTTCTCTTATTGCATTGTCTGTTTACATTATTCATGTTGTCCATTTATTCTCCGATACGAATCAGTAAATCAGGCTTAGGATATACCCCTGTTTGGTACCCTAATGCCCACTTCTCTTCTTGTCTTTGATGTTTTCTGCTGATAAGTGAATTTAAGAGAAAATTCATATAATTTAACTAGTGAAGATGTTGGTCCAATCCATTCTTTCTGATGTGTGAATTCGAGGTTTGTTGCTTATTTGTTCTTGTTGGGTTTGAGCTAGAAGAATTGGGATACCGGGGATTTAGTGTGATCCCTGTCCATTGGGGTCCTTTTCCAACAGATTGGCCTGTCAAGATCTCATGAGCTGGTGTCAAAGCATTGAAGGTTCAAAGTCCTCTTCTAGCCTTAGGCCTAGTTCTGTGTTTAAATCTCAAGTGTTTTCCCTTTAAGAGTATGCCGAAGCAGATCTGGAGTTAGATGACCTATGGTCTGATCTTAAGCTGCCCTTTGTGTCTCTCCTTCACTCCTTATTGTTCCATTCGACCATCTATCTAGAAGATCCTTTAGTATAGATGACTTGCCCTATGAAAGCTTTGGTTAGCTGTTATGCAAGTAATTCCCTTTCATGACTCCACAACCCAATGGATGGCACATTCCTAACCTATCCTCTTTTGCCGAAACATCCAGCTGCTTTGTTCCTTTCCTTCCATAACCTTCTCAGTTAATGATCTCAGAACAACCCAACAACCAACCAAATCATTTTAAACCCCCCTTTGTGCTTCATACCTAGCCTAATACCTCATTTTGAGCTTTCAAAGATATATATATTTCTTTGAATTTATGGAGAGATCTCTCTCTGGATCTAGGAGGGCTAGATCCTAGGATCCCAAAGTGGTATGATGTTGTCTGGTCTTTTCGTCTTGCCAATCTGGCCAAAACACTGGAACCCCAACATAATGGCGACTCCACTGGGGAAACAACTTGAGTGCATTTCAGTTTAAACACCTTTAGGCACTCAAAAGACCCAAAATATCTGGTTAGATTGGTATCTCCTTGCAGATGGTGGAAAACATCCTGCTTCAAACAATCAAATTCATCCACCTGGCAACTCCACACTCCATAACTCTCAAAGACTCCACTGGAGGAAGAACCTGAAATATGGCCAGACCTCATAGAAGGGTAGAACATTTGGGTTGGATTTGGTTTAAAGAATTCATTTTTTTTTTATCTATCACTATGTTCTGTCCTACTTTAAGCCTGATCAAGTGTACAAAGATGAGACCCACATTGAGTATGGGAAAGATCTCAAGCCTCAGTCTTCAGACCACGAGCAGACCTATACTCCTGTGAAAGACTGGGTGGAACAAGAGCCTCACGGCGTATCTCTCAATCCTAAAGAAAATTCAAGCAGCCATGGACCTATTGTTGCACCACCTACACCCACAAATGTCATAGAAAGATATAAGCCCCTGGTTTTTCCTCTTATCTTCCAACCCCTTCCTGCAGGACTTACAAATAAGCTGCCTCTCTTTGATGGAGAAAATAAAAAGACCATTGCTGAGCAGCATGTACAAAATCTTGAGGATTTACTTGACTTGTATGAAATATAGGAAGATGATGTGCGTATTAGAATGTTTGCCTTGTCTTTACAAGGAAATGTTAAGAGTTGCTTTAAGAACCTTCCAGCTGCATGCATCATCAATTTTCAGCAGTTTGCTGAAGTTTTCCTTGATAGATGGGTTGACCCGGGAAATGTCTTCCTCATCCTAGAAGAATACCAGAATTTGAGAAGACAACCAGGAGAGGAAGTACATAATTTTTCATCTAGGTTCAATAAGGTATATAATGCAATACCTGCTAACATAAAACCACCTTTTGGATGAGCCCTATTGCACTATCCAAGTTCTTTTGACCCCGAGGTGGAATTCCATATAAGAGAAAGAGAGCCTTCGAGCCTGGATGAAATGCAGAACATAGCCATTACTATCGAATACAACCTGAAGTGCAGGGAGGAAAAATTAAAAGCAAAGAAACACCGAGCAGAGCAAATAAGGCAGGTCTCTTTAGAAGACAAGCTAGAAATATTGATAGAGACTGCCAACACTCTGCTGAACATAGAAGAGGAAGAACACGAGGTTGAAACCAGAAATGATGATTTGAAGAGACTTGCTCCATGTCCTCGAGAAAAACAAATCAGAACTCTGCAAGACATAAGTTACATGCAAAGCATGTATGATGAACCGGAGTTTGAATCAGAAAATGAACTTGCTGATCATTTTGAAGAAAGACTTGCTGACAGCCCAGAAGGTTTGATGGGTAACATTGCTTATAATTATGATTTCTTTGATGTTGATTTGTTTGATGGTGATTTTTCCCAAAGGGAAGCTGAGCTTGTAGGGCCATCATCAGTGGTTTCATGGGAGGAAGATCATGACCATCAACTTCGAGAAAATGATGAGCCAATGCAGGCCATCTATGATACTGATGAAGAAAGTGTTAGAAGCATGATAGCAGATGAAGATTCATTGGATCTTCACTCTATTGTATATCAGATCATCAGTGATAGTTGCCACGAAGATGGAAGTTAGCAAATTTCTAGCAATGAGGACGAGGAAGAAAGAAATGAAGAAAATCTTGAGCAAGATGAATACATTGAACCTTCTCCTGAAGGGGTTGAGGTAATCAAAGAAACCCCTGCTCAAGAATATGTAAATTTTTTCATAGAGTTCAGTTCGCTTCAACAGAACTGGCCTGCGCTACTAGAGGATAGCACTGTCGAATATAATGAGTCCTCTAGCTCAGGCTGCGGTGAAGATGAGGGAGATATTTTTTCCCACAGGCATCTTTTTCCTGATCCAGTGGAAGAAGAGGTGTGCCCGGTTGACACTTATCTGCCAAATACTCCCAACCAGGAAAAGGAGGAGTGTGATTACAGAGGCCACGTTGCAGATGCAGTGATTGAAACTGCCCAGGATGCAGAAAGCCTACCAACCGTGGAAGGCCTTAAATAAGAAAGTTTATATCATGTTCTGGTTGATCCTATGGCAGAATATATGGAGGCCCTGATTGGCTTAGCTCCTCAAGCACTGATCCTCTGCAAGAGCCATGCACATCAGAGGTGGTCACCGCTGGTGGTGGCCTCAGTTTTGAAGATCCACATGCAGAGCACCCTATGGCTGTCTCTAATAAGCAGTCAGTTCTTCTGCCCCTTTTTGTTGTTGCTTGACTGGCTGCACTGGCATTATGATATCACCTAGGGCATCAGTGATTTCTAGTAGAGTAGAGTAGGTAGGAAAATCTCAATAAAGCTCAGTCAGTGAGCATTTAGTTACTTGTTTTAAATTTCTACAAATTTTTCAGTCCATGAGCAGTTTTGTCTTTATGCCGTGGTCCGCAGCAAGCCAGACAGTCTAATACTGGCTTGAATTTTTTTCAATTTCTGTCTTAGAATGTAGAGAAGAAGTATGCTAGATAGTTTAATCCTAGCAGATATTAGTTTAGGTAGAGAAAATATAAGGCCAACAGTTTAATTTGGTCTCATGGAGTAATAAGGGTAGAAATAGAATAGGTTTATTTTCCTGTTTGTGAAAATTGATGATGTAAAGGGTCTGCAAGCCCAAATGCACCCAGAAGAAAAAATGTTAGGACTATAGTCTGGGTAGGTAGTTGTTTGGGAGAGCATTTCTGCTGATATAATGTCTTAATGATTTGTGGCAGCTGATCCAAGAAAGGAATGGATGTGTCAAGTACCAGGCATCTGGCCTACTCCAAAGATCATTCTCTAAATTCTTGACACCTTCAAGAAGATGCCATCTCCATGTGGAGCCACTGTTAGCCCCCTATGAATTTTTTGACAAGCAAACAGGGGGCTAAAATGTTTTTTGAGCCTTCAAGGAATGCATGCCCTCTAAAAAAACATCATCTTTGAAGCCTCCTTGTGCCTTTTGTCCTTTGGTAAGTCCTCACTGCTATCCCCAGGTTAAAAGCCTCTCTTTTTGTGAAGAAGAATGCCCAAAAAGGTCGTTTTCCCTCTTATCTCATCCCCATGTAACTTCTATTTTCCTCACCTTTTTCCCTCCCTTAATTCCTCATTATCCCTCTAAATCATCATAAATCCACTTTTAAACCTCACAAAATCCTTTGTCTGGCTTAAAAGTCCCTTTTTCCCTCTACCAAATCCCTCTTTTAGCCTTAAAAATCCTCTTTTTTGGTATAAAAACACTCATTTTTACATTTAACAGGCTAGCTCCCTTCGGCCCAGCCCCCAACCACTTCCCCTCCATAAACCTGAGCACTAAAACCAAGCGCTAAGGCATAAGGCGCTAATCGGAATCGGAAGATGTTGGGAGTGCGTTTTCTTTGTTAAGGATAAATCTTCCGATGCGAGGAAGAATTACGCTATTGTTCTTGGAAGCAATCCCGACCGTCGATATATACAGATCTGACGGCCCGCGCATGTTTCATTGCGCCCCAGTCGCACTCCTTTGTAAAACCTTCCGATGGCCATCTCCACCGTTGATCCACATTTTAATCCGACGGCCATCGCTGCATCGCTTCAATTGCCAATCAGAGATTTTAGAATGTGTCACCCTCTGATGCCCCGATTTTCCGACCCCCGAATGAATCTGAGCCGTCCATCCACTCTAATCCTACGGTCCAGATTTCTTCTTGCTCTGCCCCACTTCCCCGATTGGTCACCCTCTGATCCAATCATAGTTGTTGATTTGCAGCCAAGCCAACGGTCTAGAGCCAATCGCTTCATGATCCCATCGGAGATTTGGCCTCTACCTCCTCCGGTCCCGATCAGATCCTGACCGTTCATTCCTTTTGATCTGACGGCCAGGATTAAACCCACCCTTGACTTTTCATCATTTGACCGACTGCGCATCTCCCCTCATCGCGCTCCATCCTCTGCCGTCCGATCTCTCCACTCCAGATCTAATGACCAGCATGCATATCGCGTTGTTTAGATGTATGAACTTTAACGATTGAGAGTTACGTGATATAAGCGGTTTTTTGAGGCCACATGTTGCTCAGCGACATATATTTCATTTTTTCGGGTGGATTTTAAAACCGTGTTTCTGCAACGCGAGACCGACGGTTTTCCTTCCTGAAACCACTATTCCTCCTGTGTCCCCGCAACCTCCACATTTGATCACAGTCGTCCATCTCAGCCAGATCGACGGTCCATATCTCATCTCGCATCCCATCCATATTTGTTCATCGCACGATCGTATAACTTCATCGCATCATCCCAACCGTGGATCTCCTCCTGAGATCCGATGGTCCGTAGTAAAATTGCCCTCTGCCCATGATCGGGTCCCACATCATAGACCTCGCTTCATTCATTTCTTGTGATTCCTTTGTACATCACCCAAAACCTTAAGACTTTGGGTTTACATTAAGTCTTATTTCTTCTACCTGATTTATTCCTAACCCCTCCGTTCATTGATTCTGACAGTTGATCATCGTTCTAGCATATGATCAGATGGTCTGTGACCCTAATCGTACCAGATTTTCATCAGCTCATTCTTTAGCCATCTGCAGTGTTTTTTCACCACCTCCGCCATTTCCACCATTCCCCTAGGCCTCCATAGCATTGCTTCCGCCACCCCCTGGATTTTATAATTAGTCTATTTTATTGTGCAGGGTTTCACAAGAGTGATGAATTCACTTTGTTCTCCATAGTCACAGCCTCGGTGATTCATAACACAGAGAGGCCATTACAGCAGCGACTGGTGTATCAGCAGCAGGTATTAAGGGTGTTAAAGCCCGTAATTGAATATTTGATGTTTTAATCCTTATTCAAAGGAGGAAGATGCAGTTTGAAGACTAATGCACATGAAACAAGCCATATCTGTGTATATGTCAGCAGAACGTATTTTCTCAGAAAGTACACCTTCCTACAGAAGTCTCCATGCCTCCTCGAGTTCCTAAAATCCATTTCACTAATAGAAAGCTTCCAAATATTGTCAGAACAACAATAATGGAAGTATGGAAACCCAGAAGACCTTTATTCACCTTACTTGCTTCAGAAGACAGAACAGAGTGCCTTACAACTAGAAAGTACTTTAAAGACACACCTGAGGTCAAACATCGACCCGACAGAGACTCCAAACCAGACTACAGAGTATAGCGTAGAGCTATTAAGCAGAGTGGGCATGGATACTTCCTCCACTCTGTCTTAATGGATCCATTTAATTTAAATCTACTTCCACAGTTACTCATTCTCCTATAATATCCCCTAAAGAAAATATTGTAAGGTTGTTGTTGTTGTTAGTTGTAGGGATTCATTCGACTGTTAGAACAGTTGTTGGGAGGAAGTAGATAAGTAGTTTGTAATTTAGTAGGCTGGGAGGAGAAAGTTTGGACTGTATCAGCCATTGAGCTCAGTGTATGTGACTGGTTTTTCATATCAATCAATCAAGAAATTTCACAGGATCCTGGTCTATATTACGAGTGATGTTTCTCTTATTGCATTGTCTATTTACATTATTCATGCTGTCCATTTATTCTCCGATAAGAATCAGTAAATCAGGCTTAGGATATACCCCTGTTTGGTACTCTAATGCCCACTTCTCTTCTTGTCTTTGATGTTTTCTGCTGATAAGTGAATTTAAGAGAAAATATAATTTAACCATAGAAGATGTTGGTCCAATCCATTCTTTATGATGTGTGAATTCGGGGTTTGCTGCTTATTTGTTCTTGTTGGGTTTGAGCTGGAAGAATTGGGATATCGGGGATTTAGTGTGAGCCCTGTCCACTAGGGTCCTTTTCCAATAGATTGGCCTGTCAAGATCTCATGAGCTGGTGTCAAAGCATTGAAGGTTCAAAGTCCTCCTCTGACCTTAGGCCTAGTTCTGTGTTTAAATCTCAAGTGTTTTCCCTTTAAGAGTATGCCGAAGCAGATCTGGAGTTAGATGACCTATGGTCTAATCTTAAGCTGCCCTTTGTGTCTCTCCTTCACTCCTTATTGTTCCATTCCACCATCTATCTAGAAGATCCTTTAGTATAGATAATTTTCCCTTTGAAAGCCTTGGTTAGCTGTTATGCAATTAATTCCCTTTCATGACTTCATAGCCCAATGGATGGCACATTCCTAACCTATCCTCTTTTGCCAAAACATCCTGCTGCTTTGTTCCTTTCCTTCCATAACCTTCTCGGTTAATGATCTCAGACCAACCCAACAACCAACCAAATCATTTTAAACCCCCCTTTGTGCTTCATACCTAGCCTAATACCTCATTTTGAGCTTTCAAATATATATATTTTTCTTTGCATTTATGGAGATATCCCTCTCTAGATCCAGGAGGGCTAGATCCTAGGATCCCAAAGCAGTATGATGTTTTCCGGTCTTTTGGTCTTGCCAATCTGGCCAAAAAACTGGAACCCCAACAACATGTATTCAAATAACAATTGGAAACATGCATTTCCTTTACTGTGTCATCGATCCTTCCCGTCATCGATCCTTCCTGTGATCGATGACTGGAACTTCACCCAATTTCTTCAATTGTATATATAAAATCTTCTTGCATTGCTTTCAAGACATCAATCTTGTCTTGACACTTACATTAAATCCTTCAAGGGTATCTAAAATACCATTTCAAAATCCAACATACATGTACTGTACCAATCCTTGATTTAAAAAAAATCAATCACACCGGCACACATAATTACACATTTTAGGATCGAATTTCCTCTGTATATGAAACAACCAAATAATTACAAAATGGTTACTTTCTGGCCTGATATTCTGATCAATGACCTTCCTATCATATTTTCCTGAAGGCTTACAACGACAAACCTTGTTTGCCTTCAACTGAATTACTCACACCACTCCCTCTGTCTGCCTCTTGCCTTTGAGGCTTATTATTTTTATACAGAATAATATGAACTAATTTAGTTTCAGATCCTCAATAATTTCCCTAAAATCATCAGTCCTAAAATCTCTCTAATATCCCTTAGGATCCTCCCAAAAATCATGAAACTGATTCTACTTTAGGAATTACAATCAAATCTCTTATCTCAACTATCCTACTCCATCATGTTCTCCAATCATTCAGGAACATTTACAATTTCTCTCACAATATTTAATTAATTCCTAAATGTCACTCAAAACATTAATAATTACAATAAAAAAAAAAAACAAAAGACCCCCTATGTCTATTAAAATACAAAGTATTTTCTTGAACCTAATGCCCCTGCATCAGACTCCCAAGGTTAAAAATAATCATGATGTCCTAATCATGTGCTTTTAGTCCTTGTCTTCCTGGATCCCACACTCTGTTTTGCTGCTATCTAGTAGCTGCATTATTCTTCTTCTATACTTCTCCAGGCTTCCATACTTTATGCTGCCATGCTCCACTAGCTGCACTTTCACAGTCTGTGACTGTCTTTCTCTTGTTGCTACTGCTTCTTTGCTTTCTTGTTGTTGTCTTCTTCTGAGACACTTTCACCATTAGCCTTCTCATCAATTCAGTTTCTTTGTCTAATATATCTTCTGACTGCTGAGTACTACTTCCTCTTGATTGTTGAATTTCGATCTTCACTTGCTGAGCTCTTACCTTTACTCCTGCTTGCTGAGTTCTTACTTTTGCTTGCTGAGCTCTTAATTTTACTTGCTGAGTTCTTACTGCCACCCTATCATCCTTACCCTCTTGTTTTCTGCAACTGAAAACTTCTTCCTGATTGTCACTTATGAAAATTTCTTTGTTTCCTGTCTCCAACAATTCCTTGGATTGGTATTTAAATTTCCAGTCACTGTCATCTTCTTCTCTCTGTTTTAATTGATTCTCCTGGACCAAACATTCTTTAGTCCTTTCATCAGTACCTGCAATCATAAAAAAAACATCAAAATTATAAAACCTTTGTGTCTCTTCTTCCTCCGGCAACATTTCAATTTGCTGCTCTGACATCAGCACATCAGTATGCTGAATCCAATTCTTCAAATAATTTCTGAGACTGTTAGCTAGTCTCTCTTCTACATCATCCATTTCAAGGATGTCTCTTTGCTCTGGTTCATAAAAATGAATTTTTTCATTCTCATTCAACTCTAACTTTACAACTTGAACACTTATTCTCTGTGTTTTTATCCTCTGCTCCAGAATACTTAACTCATGCCACAAATCTGTCATCTCATCTGAGAAAACATTTATACAATCTTCACTATTTTCCTCTTCATCACAAGTCAAGTTTCCTACTGTCACTATCTCTTCATGTTTCATCAAAATAGAATTTTGATCTCCATCTCTGCAATAGGTTTAGTTATCTGTCCATCACTCTCCATTTGGCCATTTAATAAAATCAATTTTTCATTATCAACAACAAATTTCTCATCATCAAATATAACTGTCATATTTCCATTGAAACAATTCTTTTCACAAAATAAGGAATTTATGAACTCCTTCTGTTGCGATAATTCAATTTGATCTTCATTTGAAAGATAATCATCATCATACTTTGCTTGGAAACTTTCAACTTCACTCATTATAGTTTCATCATATGAACTGTCTTCTTCAATACCTGCATTCACACACAACTTGTCAGTTGTAAAACCATAAGACCTTATGGTCTCATTTGATGATTTAATCAACAAATCCTCCTGCTGTTCCAAGTCCTCTATACAATTCAAAAATTATTCAATGGTCTTCTCTTCAGTCTCCTTAAGCTTTTCAATTGATTGCTCAATTTCTAGCTTTTGGCCATCATCATAAATTAAATTTCCTTTTCTTGCAATATTTTGAAAAGTAAAACTTTTCCCCAACTTTGTATGGACATTTTCAAAAGATATGGCTGTCCCATCTTCTTCCTTTGTGACAATATCAACAGTTTTTCCTTCTCCACATGTTCTTCCTGCAAACATACAAAATTTATCAGATGTAAAGTCATTCGACCTCTTGGTCTCACTTGAATTTTCAGCCTTCAAGTCTTTCTCCAAATACTCTTTCATTCTGAGTAATTTCTCCCTCAACTGAGCATTTATCATTTTCTCTTTCTTCATCTATAGTTGATGCCATTTTATCTTTCTCCTTATAAGAAAACCACACCTCTGGTCTTCCTCTATCATCATTTTCAATTTGTTAAACTGCTCTCTGATCTCAGCTAACTCTCTCTCATACTCTTCCTTTCTCAACTGTCTCTGTATGCCATTTATCTTGGCATCTTATTTCTTCCCTTTCATTCTGTTGTGGTCTCTTTAAGAAACTCTTCCAAATCTTCTATGACTATCAGTAACCATCTTCTCCTTCATGAGTTCTCACTCATTATCATGGGCTACACTAAAGCCTCTGCAATAAAAAATCCTCCTTGTTACCACTTACCTCACCAATCCTCTCTCTGGACTTGGTCTTTTGGCAAGTACTGGTCCTCTATCTTCTGGAACCTCTTGAGCATTCTCTCTGCTCCTTCTAGGCTTCAACTCATCTGCACCCTTTCAAGAACATGACTGTTCTTTTTATCCAACCTCTGTTGGAATTCCTCTAGGTTCTGCCACATTCTTCTTTCTCTTTAGAAACCTTCAATGGTTTCCTCTATCACTTCTTTTTAAAGTTGTGATCTTCTTGCTGAGATGCTCCTCAATTTCCTGCAATATGCATTCTGCAAACAAAATCTTCAAACAAAATCAAAATACCTCACCTTCAAGGTTTGTTTCAACACCCACTTGTAATTGCTTCTACAAATTCTCCAATACTCTGTTGCACTGCATGATGTCTTGTCAGATTCAAATCTGATCTCTTTGCCATCATCATTATCCCTGTGTTCACATCTTCCATATCATAACTTGGTAAATTTTCAAAGCACATTTGCTTTCAAATTCAGATTCTGCAAGTCTGAATTTCCTCATTATCATACCTTCCTTGAATATCTGTTCAAATTTACAATTACTGTTAAACAGATTTAAAATCCCAAGCTTTCCTCACTTCATGCATTAAAAAAAAAAATTCTTTTCAAAAGAGACTTTCCTGCTCTGATACCACTTGATAGCAGCCTGAGTTTCCAAACCCACATTCTCTATCTTCTGGCATGTAAAAATGCATTGTTCATTTTAAATCAACAGAATGCCCATATTGCCATTCTCAATTATGTGGAAGCTTTTCCTCTTTCACAATTTAATCTTGTAATGAAGATTCCTTCACTCATTTAATCAGGTTCTAATACCTTCATATGTGGAAATTTCATGTGTGGAATCAATGCATGTATTTGGAATAAAACCCATAATCTAAAAATTGGTCATCACTTACAACTCTACCAATCTAAATGTTAAATCAACATTTATATATTTTCGAACCCACACTTACCATTTCTTTTGACATCAAAGGTTCGTATTTGCATAAAATATCAAATTCCAACCGGTCCACAACATACTTCTCCACCATACATTCGGCCACTTTAACACTTCATTCTTTGGTTTAAAAACCCGACACATTAACATGATATTTCAACCCTCAGCATGTTGTAAAGCACTTAAACCAACGTTTAAAGACCTTTGAAACAACATTCAAATCCTTATTGGAGTGAATATCTCAAACCCGACAATATAAATATTAACAACGCTTTAACCAATGTTAAAGCTTCTTGGCCCCACATATAACCAGAATTCAAATATTATTAAGTTTTATTTCATAAAACTTTGCTCCATACCTTATTGACTGAATGGATCGACGGATATCACATTTCTTCCTCCCATCCAATGATCATCGCACAACGATGGCTCACAATCTTTTACACTTCGACTTCACGTGAAATAAGCTGTAATTTAAAATCGTCGATGCCACGTGTTGACTGCTAACATCTATCGCGTTAATTTCAGGAATACCACATACTATTTATTTGTTATGCGAAAACCACTTAAGGTTTTTAGAAACTGCTTCCCGCCATCATTTAACTCTCGCCATCACTCCATTCCATCGACTAGTCCAAAGATTGACCCATTTGCTCTTTCACTATTATTTTCTCTTGTTCAAACAATTATCAAATTGTTTCACTGTTTTGTGACTTTTATCGATTCAATACCTCCATCATTTCGGAGTCAAGAACCCACTCAAATTATAAAGGAAATTGACCCTTTTTTAACCTCAACAGGATTTATTATAGAATTTCTAATTCGTGATTTTAAACAGACCAGTTTCCCTTTCACAGTTCAACAGAACCAGGGTTCCATCCAATATTCGAACCTCTCCAACGTACCTTCCTCCTCTCGACAAATTCATGGATTGCTACTTTTTCTTTAAAGCTGCGCCTTCAAGTTTCATGCTCCTTCGACCTCAATTCAACTTTCGCAATTTCAATAGGGATCTTATTCTTCACCGAAAAAAATCCTCTATTCCTATTTGTTCCGATTTCAATTTATATTCATTTCTGGTCAGATGTGCTTCTGATGCATGTATTCAAATACCAATTGGAAACACAAATTTCCTTTACTGTGTCATCGATCCTTCCCGTCATCGATGACTGGAACTTCACCCAATTTCTTCAATTGTATATATAAACTCTTCTTGCATTGCTTTCAAGACATCAAGCTTGTCTTGACACTTACATTAAATCCTTCAAGGGTATCTAAAATACCATTTCAAAATCCAACATACATGTACTGTACTAATCCTTGATTTAAAAAAAAATCAATCACACCAACACACATAATTACACATTTTAGGATCTAATTTCCTCTGTATATAAAACAACCAAATAATTACAAAATGGTTACTTTCTAGCCTGATATTCTGATCAATGGCCTTCCTATCAGATTTTCCCAAAGGCTTACAATGAAAAACCCTGTTTGCCTTCAACTGAATTACTCATACCACTCCCTCTGTTTGCCTCTTTCCTTTGAGGCTTATTATTTTTATACAAAATAATATAAACTAATTTAGTTTCAGATCCTCAATAATTTCCCTAAAATCCTCAGTCCTAGAATCTCTCTAATATCCCTAAGGATCCTCCCAAAAATCATGAAACTTATTCTACTTTAGGAATTACAATAAAATCTCTTATCTCAACTATCATACTCCCTCATGTTCTCCAATCATTCAGGAACATTTACAATTTCTCTCACAATATTTAATTAATTCCTAAATGTCACTCAAAACATTAATAATTACAATAAAAATAAAAAACACAAGACCCCCCTATGTCAATTAAAATACAAAGTATTTTCTTGAACCTAATGCCCCTGCATCAAGTTGTCACACTTAGCTGAATGCCATTCCTGTATAAGAGATGACCCAATCACTGAGTGGACCTCTGAATTGATCCAAAAAGTAGAGAAATTTGATAATAATATCACTCGCATGGTAGATCATTGGATCGACCGGCTCTTGGGAGGATTTGTAACTGAATTTTCCATTGATCAGTTTGTGTCCTAGTCTAAAGCGGAGATAATATATTCCAAAGGCCCTAGAGGTAAGTTCTTGTGCTCATTGAAATTTTCGTTGAAGATGCCATTGTGTGAAAAGGGTTGTTTGTGCGAACACGCTGCTTGAATGCATCAGAAGGGTTCGGCTACACGTAGTGGAAAAATTTACCGCGAAGAGTTTGAGGAAGTCCCTTATAGCCCTCTGAAGCTTAGATTTGATAGTGAGCCTGAACTAGAAACTGCTAGCTCAAGTGATTATGAAGAAGAAAGATATTTTGAGCAAAGACCTTTAAGTTTGTTTCCTACCCCATCCACTCCACTTCTGTCATCGCACTAGAGACCACCTACTCCACTGCACAGGCCATCTCCTTGCCCTCTCCCAGAGGTAGAAATGGTTGGGTCAATGAAGCTACCTAATTTCAAGGGTATTAGGAATAAGGACATCGAACACTTCTAGTTTATGACTGAGGTTGTGTGGCAGGTGCAGCAAGTTCATAATAATGATATCAAGAAAGCGCAACTCGCTACTGCCTTCCAGGATAGAGCATTGGACTGGTATATGAAGTATGTTCAGGATAACCCTGATGCTACCTTGCAACAGATAAAGACAACCCTAAAAGAGCAGTTCAAAAATCCTAAATCATACTCACAGCTGGTTATTGAGATGAAAGATGTCCACTAGGAGGTTAACGAGTCTGTATGGGAAGCCGACCAATGGTTGAAGTGTGTCATCATGGATGGAGGGTTCATCATTAATGATGCTTAGCATAAAAAATGGTTCATTGCTATGTTGCTCCCCCATCTACACCAGCCATTAGGACAACAAAATATTGCCACATTAGTTGAGCCTGTAGAGGTCACAATGAAATTAGAAGCTACACCAACACCTATTGCGCTTGGGACTCAACAAATATAGAATCATTTGGAAGGCATGCACTTGGAAATTCAAAGCCCATGCAATGATAAGGGCAAGGAAGCATGCGCAGAGATCTGGTGTATAAAATGCAAAGCTTCCGGGCAACATAAAGATCAGTGTCTTGTTTTCACTAATTATTTGAATGCTAGAGGTCCCATCCCTTAAGAGCCTTTCCTACTGTATAATCCATCAGTTTTCTAGATTGCACGACATAGATTCCTGTCCAAGGATTGAGAAGTATCAGCCTGAACTAAAATAGTTGTTTTTCAGGTTTTGTTCATCATTAAGGCATGATGAGCAGCAATGTCGCATATATGAGATGATGATGGATAAATCGGAAATATATAGGACGCAAGATGAAAACTTCTCACCAGCATCCCCTTTTGGGTGCGTAGGATCTCCGGGTAGAGGAAGAGAGCGAGGAGGTGGATCAGATGGTCGAGGAAGAGGACAAGTCATTTGTAATAATTGCAGAGATGCTAGCCATTATGCACGCGATTTTCCGAAACCTACACACCAGTCTTGCAGCTATTGTAGGCAACTTGATCATGTGCTTCACAATTTCCCTATCTTAATTGCTAAGATGCAGGAAAGAAAGATGCATAACCCAACAAAAAATATGTAGATGGTGCATGTGGAACCCCATGGGGAGGTTCCAAGTGTGAATGTGGTAATAAGGAGTGACATAGATACCAATGAAGATAATGGAAATCAATCAGCTACGGGTGTCTGGATCCGTAAGGCGCAAGAGCATAAAACATGAGTTTATCTTTAGTGTACAAAAGAAACCTTTACTGAGGCACAAAAATAATTCACCGAGGGTGGTGTATCAACATCAGGTAGACCATTGCAAGGCACTGGAGGAGATGAAGAGATTAAATCCTTCCTATAGGCATGTATGAAATTACTACGCAACAATAAGGCAGTGGAAAATCTGCAGGCTTTGATAGATAATTGCGCAGATAAGGGACCACCAATGGTAGAACAACACACAATCAATAAAATCTACAAAAACAGAAGAAGAATGGGTAGAGAGATGTGCCTGACTGCGCAAATAAGAGCTTATGAGATGGACCAAGTAATTCTTGATATGGGGCCAGATGCTAATGTTCTACCAAAATAGACATGGCAGTGCATGGGCAAACCCAAGCTGGAATGGTCCTCGATCCAACTGTGCATGGAAAATCAGCAAAGGATCATTCCTCTTGGGCATTTGCCTCAAGTCGTAGTCAATATTAAGGGCATTAATGTGAAAGCCAAATTTTAAGTGAAGATATCGTGGATGATACGGATCCTTATCCTGTGCTGATGGGATTGGATTGGGCTATTGACATGGATGGTGTCATAGACTTGAAGAAAAGAAGGATGTAGTTTGAGAATAATGGAGTCTGGGTTATCATCCCTCTAGACCCTACCGAAGGACACATATATACGGAGCCTGTGCGTGCTGAGGATGACATTGCCCAAATCTATAAGTTGAGATTGTGTGAAGAGGATTGGCCTAAACCGATAGCAGAGGGAATTCCTAAGTGGGAGAAGGAAAGCTCTTTTTTTTTAGACTTTGATGAGGAGATCGAGAAATGGCATAACCGATTGCATGAGGTGTCTGCGCTGCATTGTAATCATCTGCCTAGATACCTGCATTGCATAACATCTAAGTTACGTAATATACCGCAATATGATGGTTCGTCTGATGTAAATAGGTTTATCATGACAATGGAGGTGACTGTGCCCGAAGAACAGATATTTTATGCTTTGTGTTAGCGCTCAAATATACCTTAGGCTGAAATAAGGTAAAACTCAAGGCTACATCAAACCATGCTCAGCCTCGTAGCTAGCCCTACGAGGACAGGAGAGGGCTCTCTCCGGGTCTATCTCGGCAAAAAGGTCTTCAAAGGGGCTGAGATGACTTATAATGAATACTGATTTTAGGCTAGTAAAGAGATAGGAAAGTTTGATTTTGATTTTTTGGGTTTTTGTTGAAAAAATGGGAAAAAACAATTTTGGGTCCGGGGATAAGGCCAGATTTTTGCAGAATTCGAGTTGGGGCGAGGTAGGCAATAGTCTTGATGCTTTTGATCAGGTGTATGGATGGATCAGAACGACAAGGAGCTGAAGAGGGCAAGGGAGAACATGGATCCTCTCCAAACTGGCGAAAACATGTAAAACTAAACAAATTTAAAGGCGAAGCACTGAAATCAATGGATTCAACCTCATTTACTCATTCATTTAGTTTCAGAAGCATAAGAAGGGAATGGCATACATTAAACATGAAAGAAATTACAATAAACTGAGAGAAAACACCATCAAGAACTGAAAGCCACAAGAATCCCAATAGGTGCTGCAAAACCTCTGATCTTTCCTTAGCCAAAATATGAAAAATATGTACAATAGTGTGCCAAAGTTTTCCCAAGAGTCCAACCTCTCCAACCTCTGAAAATGATTGAGAAATTACATCATATAGACCATCCTAACCCCTTTCCATGCCTCTAGGGGTCGAATTCCTCCTTCTAGGAGCAGTTCCAACTAATTCTAAACAAGGAGCTAGAATATAGGCAGCCAAACAACTTGCCTCTAAAAGGAAGGAAACTGATTCTTTCACTTGATTTTACTTTTTTAGGAGTGAATCATCTAGAATAGGTAAAAGTGAGTCCAAGTTACATGCCAACCATAAAATTACATCAAGATAACTCAAAAATTACATCCACAAGCAAAACTAGTCCAACTGGCCGAAATCCTGAGCTGGAAGATGAAAAATGGACCAAAAATCTGTATGAGTAGCGCGCCTGAGCTATATGCGTAGCGCGCCTTTCAGCCTGATTTTGGGGCACTTCTCGGCATCAAAATCAAGCTCATGATAGCTTTTTGGAAAGCCCTGGATGTCTGCTATCCAGCCCAAGTGGAATTTCCCAATTTGCAGCTCATTTTCCCCTCCAAAACTTCATCCTCCCACAAGTACTTCCTGCTGCTGAAAAAGGTGGCAGAACGGTGATTTTCATGGTGTTTTGGCCCCTTTGATCATCCAGAATTTGGTGAAATTCTTTGGTCCTACTGGAGCATGCATAAATTTCCATGAAAAATCCAAAAATATAAAGTTTTCCTCCAGCAAGTGTCCCAATCATAAGCGAGCGCGTCGACGCGCTACTCGTTGGGCTGAAAAATCTGTTTTAAGGCATAAAAAATCACAATTGACAAAATTTTCTCCAAATTCCTTGAAATTTGGACTGAGTGTCCTCTGTCATATGCAATGTTGGGCCAAGGAAGCGTTCGCCAAGATTCGGAGTCGATCATGCCCTTTTGCCTCCTTGATGATTTTCTACAACTTGACCTTCAAGTTCCTGATTTCTTGCTTTGCAAACCTGAGTGAGCGCCCAAGTAATGGTATGTCATGTTCCTCAAGTTGTTCTTCTCTTGGTTGGCCTCCTAGACACATGTAACTCTATGGTCTCGATCATAGAAGTAGCCGCGTCTCCATGGTATCTATACAAGGTGTATGTTGATTTTTTCCTCAATTGCCAAAATATGTGCCAAAACCAAATGAGGGACTGTGGGAAATAGGGCAGTGAGGATAATTGGGTTCAATGGAGCTTTGTCAAGTGAATCTACAGTGTGAGGACAGTCACTTTGACCGTTTTGAGAAACTTGGGATTTGAGGAAATTTACAAGTGCTATTGGGAATGGGAATGAGATGGTATGAATGAGCTTTAGGAGCAAATGGCTTTTAGAGATGTAAGGAGATAAGAAAAGGGATGAGTGTAGTGGTGAGATAAATAGTGAGGGGAGGAATAAAAAAAGTGAGGAATGGAGTTTTTGACACCAAATTATTTTTATAATACCAACTCAAAACCTTAAGGAGGCATTTCTTCAACAAGATGATAGAGTTGGTTTTTGGCATTTTAAATTCTCATGATCAATCACACAACCAACAACAAGCATGAGTTATGGCAATTACAAGGTCACTTGAACTTACTTAGAGAAAAATTGACGAAACCAATACAAAAATCTGGAAGCAAATGGAAAAATTTGAGTCTCAGCTCTACGCGTAGCACGCCAGCCCAACGCGTAGCGCGTCGATCCAACACACAATTTGGCTTCAAAACTCATTTTTTTCACTTCCTTGATGTGTCTTGGCCTTTTCTGATGTTCAAACATGGAAAAACCAAGCAAATTTGATGTTGGAGAGAAATGGCAAATTTTTTTGTGTTCTGGCCCAATGAGTAGCGCACACTTTTCTATGCGTAGCGCGCTACATAGTGCATTTTGCAGGAGGCTTTTGGAGGCCTTCCCGGTGTCCAAATTGGGTGTGTGATAGCTCGTTGGAAATCTGTTGGAGTATAATTTCCAACCCAAGTGGAATTGTTTAATTTGGAGTTCATTTACCCTGTCAAAAATCAAATCTCCCAACACTACTTCCTGCAGGTGCATCAATTCTCCTGAGGCAACGATATTCTTGACATTTCTCCAAAACCATTATACCTGTGTAAAAAGTGAAGGAGGTTTTTATTCCTTGGCATGTTTTGGACAAAAATATCTCTCATTTTTCCAAAATTCATCTTTTATTTCTCTGAAACATCATTTGAGTGAAACCTATCCCGATGTGTGAAACAAGGGATTTTGTCGAAATGAAGCGAAATGAAGGGGATAAGGGGCTTCTAAATTCTTGGGGAAATTTTGGGAAGTAGGGAGGGATGTTAGGAAGTAGGGGAAAGTGTAATCTCAGAGATTGAGTGAGGGGAAGGGGTCCAAAAGGGAAAAACACAGGCCTAGCCTAGAAAATTGCCATGTTGTGGCAAGAAACTAGGGTTTGTGTAAAAATGAGGAATTTGGGGGATCTCAGTGATGGGAAGTGTTTAATAAGGTAAATTAATGATAGGGGAAGGTGTATGAACATCAGGATACAAGTTTTTCTAATGATTTGACCATCCAAGAGAAATTACCTCCAAAACCCTAGGAGAGGGAAATGGACCTTACCTAGGCACAACTGAAGCATGAACAAGCTGTAAAATGACCCAATGGAACTTGACATGATGATGAAAACCCTCTGAATGATGGTACAATCAGCTGAATGGTGACATCTACCGAAATTTGGACAACTTTGAAAAGAGTGAAAACAAACCCTAGACCTAATGCCTAGTGACCAAATTTTGCTTGAAGACTCATTGAAATGACAAAATTTGACCTTGACACCTTAAAATCACTTTGTAAGAGCATGTTTGATCACTGAAGGAAAGCTGCAAAGGCTGAATCTAACACTTTGAATCTGGGGTTGCGTGCTACTCTCGCCCGTTGGTGGGATACCCATAAGAACAACCTGCGCACATGGGATGAATGCAATAGAATGATGTGGTTGTGCTTTGAGCAGCCCACTGCCTGAAAAACATAGGTTTCTTATGGTCGAGTGATCCTCATAAACACCTAGCTACATTGATGGAGGTATGGGATAAGAAGCCAAGGTTTGAATGGGTTCAGATTTGTATTCATATGTTGGGAACAATCCCTACTGCTTGGTATTTGGAGACAGCCCTGCATCGAGGAACTCTCAATTGGGTTACAATGATAGAAATGTTTTTGTTAACATTCATCTTGGCCAGTGAATCAGATGGATTGGATGAGGCCTTGCAGGATATTGAGGCAGTTGTCTTTGATGAATCCCAGCCACGAGTAGAATGTGTTGCGCCAACATGGGATGCGCAAATGTAGGATATTGTAAACTGCTAGAATCTGGCCATTGAAGAACATGAAGAGAACCTTAGGAATATCTTGATCCTCGAATCTGAGGGCCAGTGCGCAGTGGCTTGCCCCTCAGTCACCGTGCCTGACGTAAAAAATCCATTAAAAATTAGACAAGTGAATATTGGTTCCGAAGAACAACCTAAACTTGTGAAGATTGGAGACTATTGGGATGATGATACTGTAGGTAAAGTTTTCGAGTTGCTGATAGAATACCAAGATTTGTTCCCTACGAAGTTTTTCGAACTGAAGGGAATGATTGGAAAACTTGGGGTTATGGAGATCACCTTGAAGCCGAATGCGTGACCGGTCAAACAATGGCCATACAGGTTGAATCCTCGGTATAAGCAAAAGGTGAAAGAAGAATTGGAAAAAATGGTTGCAACAGCCATCATTGAGCTAGTAGAAGAATATGAATGGGTCAACTCTATGGTAGTGCAAGACAAGAAGACTAAGGGTGAAATCTTGATCTGTGTCGATCTGCGCAAACTAAATGATGCTTGTGTGCATGATCCATTCCCTACCTCGTTCTATGATGAAATCTTGGATAATGTTGGTGGCCAAGAGGCCTATTCCTTTATCGATGGGTTTTTTGGGCATGATCAAATCCGGATTGTGCCGGAAGATCGCAGTAAAACTACCTTTGCTACGAAATGGGAGTCTTTCCAATATACGGTAATGCCATTTGGATTGAAGAGTGCTCCTACTATTTTCTCGTGTGTGGTTGTAGCTTCCTTCAAATAATTTATCCACAAGTTCTTAGAAGTATATTTTGATGACTGGATTTTGTTTGGACTCTTGAAGAACCGTGTCTCAAACTTGCGCCTCATGTTGGACACTTGTAGAAAATACCAGATATCCCTGAACTTGAAAAAGTGTATCTTTTATGTACCATTTGGGATATTGTTGGGACATATTTTTTGTCAACAAGGGTTGATGGTTGACCCTGCCAAGATCACAGTAATAGTTAATTTGGAGGTGCCCACGAACATGAAGCAACTGCGCTCAATCTTGGGGCACAATGGATATTACCAGAAAGTTATTCAAGGCTATGCAATGATCATTGCTCCTATGGAAAAAATACTAAAAAAGGATGTGGCATTATTCTAGGATGACGAGTGTCAGAAGAGCTTCGAGTTGCTAAAAGCAAATATGGTTACTGCACCCATCCTTTTCTTCCCATACTGGTCAAAAGAATTCCATGTACATGTAGATGCATCATGCACTGTGCTCAAAGCCGTGTTAGCGTATCTAGAAACAGGAGAAATAGATCACCCCCTTGCCTATGCCAGTCGAAAAATCTCAAGCACAGTGTGGAACTATTCAACCACGGAATGAGAACGGCTAGTTATGGTGTATGCGAGGTAGAAGTACCGCCACTACCTGTTAGGAGGCCACTTTAAGATGTTCACTGCCCATTCTGCTTTGAAATACCTAGTAAAAACACCTGTGCTAGGGGGGAGATCTTCTAATGGTTGTTATTGCTTCAGGAATATGATTTTGAGATTGTGGTAAAGCCCAGACACTTAAATGTTGGGCCACATCACCTATCGCGCATTGAAACTGGTGAAGAACCAACCAACCTAGAGGATGGATTGCCCGATGTGCAGCTATTTGCAATAAAGGTGGTTGATGAGCATTTTTTGGACATCATTCAGTTCTTGACTACTGGACATGCACTTGACGAATATATGGTATAGTAGAAGAAAGAGAGCGTAGCACGCGTAGCTGACTTCACCATCATCGTCGGGAAATTGTAAAAACTGGGTGCATATGAAGTGTTGCACAGGCATGTCCTTGAGTATGAGAGATGCACAATTCTAGATGAATCCCATGGAGGAATCACTAGGGGTCACTACAACGGTAATGATCAAAAGCTCAATATTTTAGCTAAAAAATGAAAGTTCTCAAAATTGAATGAAACCAGAATGACAACAACCAGCCTGTTTCAAGGAATTCAACACAAATCGTTTCTTTGCAGAATCCAGATTATCCACAGTATCATAAAACAATGGTCAATGTTTCGAATCCCAACGGGGATCCATCTTCAGGACGAGAAATGAATGGCAACTCGTTTCGTTGAAAACCGAGTTCAGATGAAGGAGTTATGGTATGTTGATCGCCATTCAGAAAAAAAAAAAAAAATTATTAAAAAAATATAGAACATGTATAGGTCGATGACATGGCAGCCCAATCAACATTCAGGGAATCTTCTTTAGTTTTATTCCAATGGGACTGTGACAAGTTTCACTACGGGATTCACTAGTTTGGTTTGTGAAGGTAAAAAATTTCCAATGACTTCCTAAGGTTGAATTTGGGTTTATGGATTTTATGTGCTGGAAGTTATATATATTTTTAATTATTTAAGGTTAGAATAATAATTATAATTATAATTATATATATATATATATATATATATATATATATATATATATATATATATATATATTATTAATTTCATCAATATTCAAACCTTAATTTAATTTTAATTAATCCTGCATATCTATATATTTCAAACCCAAATCAACATTTAAATCCATCCGTTGGCATATGTATTATGTGGAAGTGGCTATATTATGGTGGTCTGATACATTTTATTAAACAAAGGTCACATATATATTAAACTTCCATGGTGTATTAAGTTCTATGGAAAAGTATATATAAGGTTCTGTGGCACATTAATTGTAATGGTGGGAGCGTGTTGCAAAAAAAAGTAACGAGGGTCGAGGTTCGGGTTCGAACCCGTGTTCTCACCCTCAACACACAACATGCTTTATTGTTAGGCCATGGGCGCTAGTCCTTGAAAGACGTTGCAACCACCATTTATTTGAATGCGCTTATGCTCCAGTGGCAGGAACGGAGGGGTCCGTGAAAGAAGTTGCAGCCACCATTTATTTGAATGCGCTTATGCTCCAGTGGCAGGAACGGAGGGGCCAACCCGTAGGCCAACACCTCACCGTGAGACCACTACCTTGTGACAGTGCGGAGAGCTAACACGTTAAACAAGCTTAGCAATAAGTTGCAGTTAATTAAAAATTAAACCAAAATTATCATTAAGATAATGATGCAGTTAGTTTGGAAGCTAGTTTTTCGGAGCTCCATTTTCGGCTCACAACTCCAGTTTTAGTGGAATTAGCTAGCTAGTTTCCAGATTTAGTGGAGAAATCGTAGGAAAAATTGGTTTTCCATAACTGAGGCAATTTTTGACCAATTTTGGCTCAGGAAGAGTCATTATTGGTATATTTTGATGTTTTGGAGCCATTGTAACAGGTTGCAGAGGCAGAAGAGGTCATCTACATAGGTTTTTATTGCCTTGAAGAAATTTGAAGCCCAGGGCCACCATGAGGGAAGACCATGCCCAGAGCATCTAGTAACCAAATTGAGTAAATAAATAGTCATTTATGATATATTTCAACATTTTAAACTCATTGGAACATGGTCCAAGAGAATTTGATGCTTGTAAAAAGAATTTTGAGCACAATTGAGCTAATACAGAGGCCTAAGCTATGAAGCTGGACCAAGGAGATGTAACCCAGGAGGGGTGAAATCCTTCATCAAAAATCTGTTTTAATGGATCAGATGTTATGGTTTGTTGTTATTTATGTTGCTGCTATTCAACCATTTAAATATATGCTTTATGTTTTCAATTTCACTGTTGAGTAACCAGCTCCAAAAATAGAAGAAAAGAGATATCAACGCCTTAGAAATAAGCCACTTCGAGGGGGAAACCTCCAATACATTACATAAATGAACAATTCTCGGATGATACAATTTACAAAACCTCCTTTCTATATATAGGAGTCCATGTGGCCATAATGTAATCCTAGTGGGCCACAATGTAATCTTAGCCGACCTATCAATAATAATTTAGGGGCACAATAATAACAAAATGGGGGTTACAAGGGTACAATAATAACAATAAGGGGGTTACACTAATAGCAATAAGGGACTATACTAGCAATATAGGGATCTAACATGCCCCTCTCCTTCAAAAAAGTGATTTCCTCAATGCTTGAGTAGCTCTGGGTGCTTCTGTATAAACTTCTCATCCTCCCATGTAGAATCTTCGGTGGGTAAGTTCTTCCACTTGACGAGATACTCTGAAATTGATCGATTCCGTAGTTGTCGAGTTCTTGTTTCCGTGACCGCATCAAGTTCCAATATGATTTTTCCTTCCTCATCAAGTTCTGGCAATATTGTTTGAACTAGAAGATTTTCACCTATAACCTTCTTTAAGCATGAAACATGGAAAACTGGATGCACTCGCGAAGAAGCATGAAGCTCCAATTTGTATGCCATAGTACCAATCTTTTGCAACACCTTGTAAGGACCATAGTACTTTGGCGATAATTTATTATCCTTCTTAGCTTCCATGCCAGCTTCCATGCCATCCATCTTAGCTTCCACGCCATCCATATTAGCTTCCATGCCTTTCTTCAAACCGTCCATCTTCACTTCCACGCCTTTCTTCAAAACTTTCATTTCATTTTTTGTTGCTCTTTGCGAGAGTGAAATTTGTTGCACTTGCTCTTGTAATTTTGATAGATCATGTTGCTCTTGTAAAGGCTTAATGGGTGTTGAATTATTTTTACGGGGCATATTTTAGAACCCAATACTGCTATATATTCTACAATATGCCCTTGGAATCAATTCAAATTG
Source organism: Pinus albicaulis (assembly GCA_034641835.2). Classification (NCBI taxonomy): domain Eukaryota; kingdom Viridiplantae; phylum Streptophyta; class Pinopsida; order Pinales; family Pinaceae; genus Pinus; species Pinus albicaulis. Next base: position 85,129,388 of record CM076583.1, read on the forward strand.
ATTCTTCAAAGAATACTTATGCAATTTGGAAAGAAGAAAAAATATACACACCTTTTTCTTGCTTTTGAGGAGCTCGATATTGATATTGGATAATCTCTATGATTGCAGAACTTCAATATTTGAATTTCAGTATCAACGTAACCCTCTGAATTATCTTTCGAATGCCACAGGTCTGACCTGATTGGGATTCTCCAAGACAAAGTTGTGTCCAATCTCCCACAATGACCTAATTCTGGACTGGATCAGTATAGCGAACTTGTACGACTTTCCACGTGTCACTGTTTCATCCTTTGTCTCTGAAATTGATAGCTAAGAAACCAAATTCCATGTGCTTGCGACCAATTTTTACGGCACTCCAATCCGATGCCCAGAGAGAGAGTTATTGAACTTTTCCCACGATCACCTCTTTGAGATGAAATTCAGGAGCCTGAAAAAGCACTACCTTCCACAGATCATATCTCCAAAAATATTACGAACCAAGTTCTGACATTTTTTGACGAATTTCCTTAGGATTTCAGCTTCGCACCCTACAAATTTCAGATTCTGAACCTTCGTAGAAAAAAAGTTATAGCGCAAATGCCACGATGATGACCTGTTTAGGAGCCTAAAAACAAACCTAACTTCCACAGATGATATCTCCGAAAATATTGCGAAGCAAGCTCTAAAATTTTTAGACAATATTCCTCAGGATTTCGGCTTCGCACCCTAAAACTTTCGGCTTCTGAAATTTTGTAGAAAAAAATTTATAGCGAAAATGCCACGATGAACTGTTTGGAGCAGTGAAACCCTAGAATCCAAAGCTCTGATATCAAATGTTTAGTAACCAGCTCCAAAAATAGAAGAAAAGAGATATCAACGCCTTATAAATAAGCCACTTCGAGGGGAAAACCTCCAATACATTACATAAATGAACAATTCTTGGATGATACAATTTACAAAACCTCCTTTCTATATATAGGAGTCCATGTGGCCATAATGTAATCCTAGTGGGCCACAATGTAATCCTAGCCGACCTATCAATAATAATTTAGGGGCACAATAATAACAAAATTGGGGTTAAAAGGGTACAATAATAACAATAAGGGGGTTACACTAATAACAATAAGGGACTATACTAGTAATATAGGGACCTAACATTCACTCATAAAATTCAGTTTTAATTCCTCTTTTGACACACATAAGAAACAAGGGAGCCTGTACATCAAGCATAAGATCAGTGAATAATTTTTATATCTGAAAATGAAATTAGCATAGAAAAACTAACATTCGATTTCAGATCATGTAAGGCAACATCACAAAATATTTTCCGAGATGGCTTCTGGTGGTCCACGCTGCATAGTGGTGTTGCTGAACATTGTCACACATGTGATGTTTGCCAAAGGACGTGAAAGCCCTCGCGCCGAGATGAAATGCCCCTGCATCCCTAGATGGTCCCGCAGGCTTTTGAAAAATGGGCTATTAATTTTTTTGACCCTATCAATGCCCATGGAAATCACAGTGGCACACACTAGACCACCACAACAATGGATTATGTCACTAGATGGGATGCATCCAAACTTGTAAGGGACTACACTACCGAAACTATCACACAATTCATATTGAAAACATTGTGACACGTTTTGGTTGCCCCAAGATTATGATCAGTGATTAGGGCATGCATTTTGTCAATGAAACCATTGAAGCACTCATAGAAGAGTTCAAGATGCGCCATCAGAAGAGTACCCCGTACCACCCACAGGAAAATGGCGTGGTTGAAGCATTCAACAAAATATTGGATGCAGGGCTCACTAAGGTATGTAATGCTAACAAAAATTATTGGGATGAACAGGTACTTGCGATTCTCTGGATGTACAGGATGACCTGTAGGAATTTGATGAGATGAACACCTTTTAGACTAGTGTATGGGCAAGAGGCTGTGTTTCCAATGGAATTCATTGTCCCTAGTCTCTGCATTGTCTCATTTACAAATATGGCAGAATAAGATGCTTTGGTAGAACGGTTGGCACAACTGGTTGCTTTGGAAGAAGATCGATTTATTGCAAATTAACACAAGCAAGTCTAGAAGCCGCGTGAAAAAGCATGGAATAATCGACACTTCAGACAGAAGGTATTCTAGGTCGGGGATTTGGTCTTATTATATGAAAGTAAGTTCGTGCGCCACCCCAAGAAATTTCAAATGCACTGGCTTGGCCCTTATGTTGTGAAGGAAATCAGTGATGTCGGTGTTGTGCGCCAGGCCACCTTGGATGGTCAATTCCTCCCTGGATATGTTAATGGAAGTCGCCTAAATCCGTACAGAGACAACCCTGCACCCATGCTTCAGTGACTCCAGACAAGTCACATGTTTGTGTTAAGGGCCTGTTGGAGTGGGGTCCCCTGAGGCACAAGTTTCAAAGCTCTATTTTGGATAATTTTGTATGTGCGTGCTGCTTAAAGGAAGTCAAGGGGCTTTGGGGTGGTCAAAGTTCCCTATTTTTGTGTAAATGGTCTTAAATGTAAATTATGGGCCTCAAATCATGGTTTGAGACCATAGTATCTATGTGCTGGGCGCATATAAATAGATATAATATGTCTAATCTAAATAGTTCACGATTGTGAAAGATAGTTTATGCTTTTCCTCGCAAATAGTCTGTAAGAATCTTGTCGGGTTAGGGTTGGGTAAAAGGCTCCTGCTGGTTGTGTGTGCGAAGACCTAGTCCTGGATGTGTGCATACTCCACTGGCTGTGTGCACGGAAGGGTTTTGTAAGGGTTTTTGTGTAAAGAATATTGAGGTACTGAATGATATATCTGGAGATAATATAAGGAACTGTTTTGGAGAACCTCTTGTGTTATGCATATGTGTTGGTTATTGTTATGATTTTCTGAGACCACACTATTATAAGATGCTTATTATCTATTGCGCAAGATATCTGGATAAATTATGATTAAATTATGATAAATAATAGATATGTTTAAGTCTTTGTTGTTCTGTGACTTGGATCGGCTTCCGTTCTATTTCTCTGCGCTAAAGTGATAGCAATTCTATGGTATTCAGTTAATGTTTGTGAATTCTCTATGCGTGCATATGTATAAATTTTCTTCAGGTTTTTGTCGAGGACCACTCATTAATTTCTCCCCCAGGGTGTGGAAACCTAGTTCCAGCACCTCCCCATATTGCTTTGAGTGACACTTTGGTCTGTGCAAGAAGATCATTGTCGAAAGGGCCAGTAGTTAGAGGGTTTTTTGGTTTATCCATAAACTCTGAACCTAGGTTAGGACCCCTCAAGCCAATAGGGAGTCTATTGAATTGCTTGGGATAAATTTTCATTCCTCGTGGAAGTTCCCTATTATTAATATCTTCATGACCTACAATGTGAATCATAGTTAAATATATTATAACAATAATATAACTTGACAATTAGTACAGTGAAGAAAATGCCATAAAAAGATAAAATAATCCAAACATATCATGTATATTGATACATAGACAATTCCATAACTTGAGACTCTATTATATTGCAACTTCCATTCACGGGGTGTCATTCTCCATCGTCTTAATCCAGAATCTTCTTTCCCATTGAAAATATGTTTTTTAGTACTTTGGTACCTATGGTTCTTATAAAGGAAGTGCCTATACTCATAAAACACCTCCTTTACTAAGCTTCTTGAATGATGAGATTTCATATTAGGACCCAAAATTGGACAAGTAAATTTACCCTTTGTTTGAAGACATGCAAGAAATGGAATAATTTTTATATCAATTATTTTAAGTGTATACAATGAAGGTCGAACTATTTAAAAAACATACTTGAAATGAACTTCATAAAATTAAACACTATTAATGTGGAGGGTAGCATTATAACATACCACAAAAATGTGTTAGCCGTGGGGCATCATGAATTTTCCATACAAGCATTGCATGGAATTCAAATTCGCTTTGTGCAACTACTAGTCTAGATATATCATACATAGTCACACCGTTCCATAACTCCATTAAATCATCGATATGAGGATCGATATATACATTCATATCTTTGACCTGATACTTACCTAATTGATTGAACATACAATAAATAATTACTACATATATGAGAAAATAAAAAAAATTATAAGACATAATTATAAGGCATATTTGAACATATATGAGTAAATTAACAAAAACATATAGGACTTAATTATGAAACGAACAAGACAAATGAGATGTTATTGTGCTAAAAAAATTATTCTAAAAAAATTAATACTTGGAAAAATCATTGTAAACATTATGTGCTCCCTCTTTATTTACTTCCATAGAGGAATGGGATTGTTAATAAAACAAACATACTACACTGAGTAAGTAGATATGGCCTCTCCAAATGGATTGACATTGTCAACTGCTAATGAAAGCCTAAAATTACAAGGTTCTCTTTTAAAATCTAGCCACTTTTCCTCTATATTCCTAAATACAGATCTATCTACATCAATTCGAAGAACAACATATTCATTTCTATTCCTTGCATGGTAATCCATAATTTTTTCTACGCTTTTACACTTGAAAAATTGTCGCAAACGTGGAATTATGGGCATATAACAAAGAACCTTGCGAAGCACATTTATGTTACTTTAACGATTTGATACATACTCTCATCACATTTTTGGAGTTTTTCTTTCAACGCATGTTCTTTATAATAGAGAATATCATCATTATGTCATGCACGAATAGCTTGATACTCCATTCAAATATATTTCATAACGACATATAAATCCGGGTAAGTACGAGGTAAAACTTTTGACGGTGGTAACATAAATTCACCTAATAATCTACAACATAAAAAAAATATTGATTGATGTACTAAACAATATTAATCATACATATTGTATCCAAATGTTACAAATTAATGAAATGATGGAGATGAATGTAGTAACATTAAAAAAACAGAAAAATAATTTTTTTAACATGTATATAGTACTAAATGTCACAAATATATTACATACCATAGGACTTGTGCCACATATGTGTTTAAAAAACCATTCACCACCTTTAAGTTGATAAAAAATAATACAACATAGAGAAGATATGTTTTTGAGCCTTCATAAAGAGATTTAGTTTCCATCTCAAGTACAAGTAAATCAAAAGCGAGATCATCATATTGGTTGTCATCATCATCCATTCAAACATTATTAAATGTATCCTGGATCAATCTATTTGTCCCATATTCAACTATGTTATCAACATCATTATATTCTTCCATAACATCATTAGCTTGATCCTCAATATTAATCACTCCATGTTCTTGAACATGTGCTTGACTACAACCACTTCTTCCTCGTCGAGCAATTCCCTAGGGGGATGATACGATACAATTACAATCAATAAAATAATATTAGTATATATAGAAAATATTGAAACGTCGATATAACAATAGTATACAAATATAATATACAAGGAAAATAAAGATAACAAAGACAAATAAAAATACAACTAATTAGGTGAGACCATGAAACAAATACAACAAATTAATGATGATGTTTCTAAAATTTATCAAGATATTTAAGAATATGTTGAAAAAATATAAGAAATATGTTACTTTTCTTGACATGTAGGAAGCGAGACACTTTCTGAGATATATAGTCATGACCATAATAAAAAAACATATTGATATTATTTTGCATTCATCATTATAATGTTATATTCTTTCTTAATGTCATATTTTGCATAATATACTTTTTTTTTTTAATAATGCTCCATAAAAACCCATGATTAACCTCTAGGTCCAAATTAACCCCCTAACACCTTAACCCCATTCCCCTAAGCCCTTAACCCCTAACCCCTAAACCCTTAAACAATAATGGCCCCTTATCCCTAAGCCCATAAAGTAATTAACCCCTAATTTGACCTAACCCCTTAATCGATCCTAACGAAAATAATCAAATAATATTTCTAGTCAACATCAAGATGACAACATAGTTCAAACACCCCCCAAAAGAATATTATATAATACATTTACAATACAAAGACATACAATATAAAATTACACACACACACACACACACACACACACACACACACACATAAACAATCTAAAATAAAAAGATATATAATAAATAACTTACAAATGGATGATATTCATGTCCGCCTTTAGTGTGTCCATAGTCTCTACCATGCATTTTAGCTGATTTTTTTAGAATTCTCCTTGGCCTCAAGCCCTTAGAATTTCTACCAGGGTAATAACATTTTTTAACCTCACTAGAATCCCCCGATGTTGATCCCTGCACCTATCCTTGGCCTCCTTGAGGAATGTTATGTGAAATTTTTTTTCACCAACTTCCACTCATGATTTTGTTCAAAAATTAACCTCAAAATAAACCTACAACCTTTCAAAAAAATTACAACTAATATATATCAACCATGTCAAAGTTATATGATGTTAGGGTCTCTCTCTCTCTCTCTCTCTCTCTCTATATATATATATATATATATATATAATTTAAATCATAATCCTATAATATAATATTAATATTAATATATTATACATATTACTATTAATATATATATTAATTATATATTACTAATATTATATTTAATTATAATATTTATTTTTTTATTTATTTTAATTAGTTAAAGTGATCAACTTATAATTGTCCCATATTAGACGTTGTCAGCAGAAAAATCCATTAGTGGTGGAACTGAATGTTATGCAATGATTATTTGCCATTTTTCATAAATTAGACAACACATTTTCATATTAGATATAGTGTCGGATATCCGATGGTAAAATAACCGTCATCATATATTTGATGTCAGGAGGGATTATAGGAAACCATTGAATAATAAACAAGATAGGAAAATCCATCGAATATTCGAACGTTAAAGAACTCTCATTGGATTTTCGACGGGTGTCAAGATTTTAGACAAAATAAAAAAAAATACATTTAATTTCTGACACTTTTTCCAATTTTATCCATTCTGTCAGATTCCACCGGCAAAATTTCCACCCAAATGTAGTAGTGCCACCATCGAGCTAGATTCAAATTCTAAGGAGTAAGTGATCAAGGGAATTCATACCAATTCCAATCAACCAATTAATACAAGAATCCAGATTTAACGGTGTCTCTACCTACTTACAAGAATCTAGGGCACATGTTGTTCCACTTGCTAAATGCTACGTGAAGTCATAGCTCAAATTTTCTCCACTTGTGTTAATAGGGATCCAAAGTACATATCACTTCCACCTACTAACCTTACAAGAATTTAAACTCATAGAATCACCACTCTTCCATGCAGGTATCTAGAGCACACAATGGTTCCACCCATTAATTCAACAAGGATTCAAACTACATTATGTCTCCACTTGCTCTTCTCTAGTATTATTTTCACTCCCATGATCCAAACTCACAGGGGTTACCACTCTACTATGCAGGGATCTAGAGAACATAATAGTTCCAACCTCTAAGCCCCATTAATATCCAAACTACACTATGTCTCCACTTTCATGCTATTTCTTTTGTGCAAACATTGTTCAAAGTGTTCTTATTCTAATGGGTTTGCTCGTAGTTCATGTATTCCTAGCATGAAATAGATACAACCATAACACACTATCCCATGTATATATTTTATTCCAGTCACAACCACACCTCCTTTGTGTGTATTCTTCGAATGTCGAGATATTTGAATGGATCTCTTATCTTTCCCAACATCCTTTTTCCTTCTCTCGGCCCTGGTCTCTCCTCTTGTGTTTTGACCACCCAACACACCCCTTGAGAGCAGAGGTGGTATGAGATTGTCCTTTAATTAGGAAATCCATACTCAATCTCCCTGCTTGTTATGGAAGCCATTAACTTAGTTAGAAATTGGTGGCATATTAAATGAGCACCTTGATTTAAATCACTTCCCAAGAAACTCCTCCTCATACCTCTGAATCTGTGTAAATTCTTCTTACGCTAGTAATTGTGTTTACATTTCCATAAATTTTTCATGAAATACGATGCATAATGACATTACAAGAGGGGTAGAAAAAGGGTTGTCACAAAATATGGGTTTTTTCACTCCATCCAAGACATCAAGATTAACAACGTACACTCACTAGGACATGACAACACACATCCAACATTATAGCAATGAAATCAATGACAACATGTTCAACAAGCTTCACTTGAAGTTGGCATCAATAAAAACACATACTCAATAATCTGCAAACTCACACAACAACGGAAAATGAAAATTTTTGTATATTCTATATTACTACAAACCTGTTCAGTTCATGAACAAGATATTTTTTGAAAATATTTGGAATCTTCATAATAAGGGCCAACATTGTCAAAGAGTTGGTCACCTAGAGATTTGGTGTTTTGACCCCCATCCTTATCTTCATTGTGGAAAGAAAAATCACTTATCAGAAAAATGTTGAAAGAAGGAGGTTAAGAAGATAATTCATCATGGATGGATAAATTCTTTGAGATAGAATCTACAAGTAAGCAAGGTGCATAAGTCTTATTACCTAGTAAATACCAACGTGAAGAATTAGAAAAAGAAGAAATGGAAAAATAAGAAAATCTACCAAATTATCATTCTAGATGATTTTGGGCAAGATCCAGATCCAATTTTTTATGTTATCTAAATTCAAATATGGTACTCTCCACACATCAAGGGAGATATCATAGTGATTGAGTAATGAAGGTTAATGGTGTAATTGTTCGGTAATTTTTGAGATTGTGAGAGTAAACACATAAAATAACATCAAAACCACTTTTAAGTCTATAAGCTAGCCCTTCTAAACTCAGAGAGGGATATCTCTGTTAGATTTAGCTTTGTTTTATGTAAATTTTATGTTAGTTATGACTATTCAATTGTTTGTTTGATTTGTCTGTAATTGTTTTGATTGATTTGATTGATTTTGTTGATTGAATTATTTATACTTCCATTGGCTATGGATTATGAAAAAATGACTAGATATGTATCTAATTTTAAAGGAGTTTCACAAGGAAAGATAAGTGAACTAGTTAGATCTCTTAGAATTTTAAAATGATATGGAATAGAAGAAAAGAAAAATTCAGTAGAAACTAAAGAGAAATTAAGAATTCCTTAGTTTGAATTCAGAAGAAAACATAGAAATTACTTACAGCCAGAATAGGGTGTATATTTCAAAAAATCCTAATCGTTGTCATTTTTGTAATGTAATTAAGATTTTAAAGAAAGAACAATAAAGGAAACAATGAAATACACATAAACGAAAGAAGAACATCACCAATTTTCACACCACATGAATCCTGTTAAGAATGTCCTTGTATTATTGATCAATCCATCGACTGGAAAAAGTACAATAGCTTTCAGAAAATAATGTTCAACAATCAACTTGGAATACTTCTAAGTGTGAAGTATTTATACAATATTTACAAAAATCCTATCTCAACCGACATGTTATTTTTAGCAATAATCTAAATAAATTATCTATTGTGCATACTAATAGGCTAGGTGGAAAACTGCATTGAGATGTGGCTTTGATTTGGAGGAATCTATTTGTGAGTTGGTTGGTGTTTCTTTGTTGCATTGTTTGTTGTGTTGGCTAATCCTGTAACTGTATTTGAAATTTCCATTTAATCCAGTAATTCACATAATTTATCCCACCTTTCTTCATCCAGAATGGCCAGCTTAGTTACCTTCCTGGAAATCTCATCTACCTCAGTGTATTTTGCAAACGTTGGTCTTACCAAAAAGATGTGATTTACTTCATGGTGAATGTAAAAATCATTCCCTATTGCTTCCAGGAATGCTCTACCTATCATACTTCCTTTTATGTTTGCAAATTTGGAACTATCTTTGGCCACCTCCTTCAGCTTTTTAATGTAATCTTCTTGGGTAATTAATTTATCATTAATTACAAATACACTAGGTAATCCTTCTTGATTTAATGTTTCGATTATGATAAAAAACCTATTAACTGATATCTCTAGCCCTTGACACTTTTCTTCTAACTAAGTTATGGGATTTATTTTTGTTAAAACCTTCTTGACTTCCAAGACGGTTTCAGTGTTGTCATCAATTCCTAAGTCCTCCAGATCATATTTATTCTTTGAATTTAAAAATTTGATGATGTTGGCAGCTTTATTGGGCTTATTACCCAATTTCTCTTTGATTTCTGTGATTGATTTTATCTCTTTCTTTATCAAATCCTTCTGCTCAAAAATAATTTGGATATATGGCCAAATATCATTCATAGAATTTAGAATGTCCATCCATATAATTTCCTTGGCTTGGGCCAAGGTCTGGCCAATAACTGACTCTCTTTATGCTTTTTTTAACCTTTCTATCAACGTTTGGGATTTATGTGCTTCAGCCAAATGTGAAGCTTCACTCCTGGTTTTCTTATCTTGCATAGATTTGAGTTTCCCCTACAAATTCTTTATATCCTCAGTCTGAATTGACATATTTTCAACAGCCTTTATCAATTGCTCAGAAACATCTACAGATTAGGCTGAAGGTGTTTCTGATGTTGCAATTCATGTAGTGGGTATTGCTATGAGGGGCACAACATCCAAGGGAACCATGGCCACCTTTGAATTATGGCATCTCCTTCTACATTTTTCTCCAAATATACTTTAGGAATCCTCTTAGTACTCTTTCTATACATGATTTGAAACTCTTCCTTGCACTGTCGGTCACTGATGGTGATTCTTCTTCTGTCTTCCTTTTCCCTGCTTTCTCCTGAGGAATAGGATTATGTGAAGTTGAAGTAGATACCAGGTGTTCTTCAGCTTCTCGCAAAGTATTTTCTGTCCAAGTCAACCAGTTTCCATATCTTTCAATTTATGGCCTCTGAGTGTGAGTATATGGAGTGGTTTTGTTTTCCACCCTTAACTCAGAAATTATGCCCAGAGGATCATAGGACTATGTAAAACTCAAACTGAACTTCATATCTTTAAGAAGCTTGTCTTATTCTTCTCCTGCAGTCCTGCCATTGCACACAAAAGAACCAACCTGCGTCTTAATCCTAGTTTGTGATTTATTATTATCTGAAACAAAGTGAATTTCATCTCAATTGATCATTTGTCTTATTTATTCTAATGAAGATAATCTTATTGGGAGGTATTTGGGAAATGTGTAGGGTGGAAATTCACACCCATACACTCTGGTTTCAGTATAGTTCTGGTATAGGTACCAGTCTTTGGTATTTTCTTGCTCTATCAGAAGTAAAATCCTCTTTATTTCCTCATTTATTCTTGGTTCTACTGAGCTAGTCAACATGCTCCTTGTTGGATGTATAAAATTCTCAATGTAATGTTTGAATGTAAATTATTCTTGATATTTCATTACTAGGGAAGTCCAAAATATCACAAACTGTTGATTCCCTTCCTCATCTAACTTTTGCATTAAAACTTGAATCTATCTGCGTGATAATAGATAAAAAAATAAACCAAAATAGAAGTATGCTTGAACACTCCTTCATTTTGTAACTTTAGCAATTTCTCATGTATACTATCAGCCAAGAATTGACTCAAATTGAAAATGATGGAAGGCTTCTGATTTGTAGAAAATATTGATAGAAAGCCTAATAAAGGTTCATCCACTCATTGATCGGAATAATATCCCAAGAGGAAGGATGCCACATAAATTATTTGCTTGGCCTGATTTGGGAAAATAGAAGAGGGGTAAGGAGGATTTTTTCTAGGAAATTGGGTGTTTTTTGGAAAGAAGAGGTCAAACATCTGCGCTCTTTTAGAAAAATCTACCTTCTAATACAATTCAGTTAAGGCTTCTATGGAAAAGGGAGTGTTGTTTTAGACAAGAGGGGCCTGTATCATCTGGTCAATGTTTTTTGTAGTAATGGTGAGTATAATTTCACCAGTAGGGGCTATGGTTTCTCTCTGGTTTGGGACATATAAGGCTTGCCATTTTATGACAAAGCCAGGGGAGTGAAAGGTCCGAGGGAAAATGTAAAGGGGGAGATTGGACTCCCATAGTCCTATTTCATCAGTTTTATCCACAAATTTATCTTTGAGCCAACATTAGAGTTTGAAAGGATATAAATCACACTAAGTCTCATAAATATTGTAATATCGATCAGCTAGGGGAATGTGGTCCAGGTCTACAGAAGGATGCATGAGAGGGCTGGAAAATTCTTCCTAGTTTTTCTTCTTTGGAGGAATATTGTCAATGGAGAATTTATAGAAAAATGAATGAAATAAGAATGCTTACTAGGAATGTGCATGTTTGTCGTAGACAAGAATTGAGTTGGGGATTTTTGTCGTGCTAGATCGGATGCTTGAATGATAGGATAATGTCATTGGCACATTAAAACCTAGAAATCAAAGTAAATTGATGAATTTTGTAGCAATAAAGATGAAAAATGGTATCACAACAGAGTTTTATGGTGTTTTGGGGGTTTTTCCTTTGTAGGTGTGGGTTCATTGGATTTCAAATGGTTACTTGGGAAAATTAAATGTGCTAATGGTTATCCCTGAGGAAATGCATTGATTGGATAACGGATATAGCCACGCGGCAAGATGTGAGTTGAGGGAGGCGCGTGGGAAGGGAGAGCAGGAAAGGTATGGTGGTCAGCGTTATTCAGAGGGGGTTGAGAGTGGTAAGAAGTATCATGAGGGGGTGTGTGCAAAATGTTGGGGGAGCACCACATTGCATAGGACCGATGGGAGGAAAACCATCTTTTCAGAACCCCCCCCCCCCCCTCCCTGTAAAGGTAGGATGGAAAGGGAGGCCGAAAAGGGTTAAGGGTCGTAGATCTGGTGCAACTGTTGATCAGGCGGCTGAAAGATGGGTGCGACTTAATTAAAAGTGACAAATATTTTTTGTCGTATTGCAACCTTCACTTTATGGCGGAACTTAGGATAAAAACATTAATACATTCAAAATTAGGGCAAAGTGCGTTTTACATAATCTTTTCAAACTTAGGATAAAATTGCACAAATAAACCTTTTGAAATGGTATTAATGAAATTTTAGCCTTTGAACTTCAATATTTCACCAAATTGTAAACCTAATTTTTTTATTCATTCTTAAGGGTGCATTTGGACTTAAAAATCCTGATTTTTCTTCTTTTGAAAAACAAAAACCTAATCTATCCTATCCAATTTATTTCTCCATTGATTTAGCTTAGCATTTGAATCAATATTATTTTTTTACCTAACTAACATTAGCCAAGATTAAACCATTTGGATAACCTTATTCTTTAATGTAATTAACAAAAATTAAAACTTGTTTAACCATGATTAAGCTATATGATCAAACAATGAGTAAGGATTGCGGCATTTTGAACAAGCTGCACACAACCTTTATTTTGTTTAATAGAATGAAAACTATATATTAAGTAGTGGCATTTAGATTTGCAACACTTTCAATATTATTTCTTTTTTATTTTTCTTTTGTGGGGTTCTCATCTTTATTTTTATTCTTTTATTTTCTTTTGTCTCTTTATTCTATTTTTTAAATACCCTCTTTTCATTTTTTTTAATATATTTTTTGAAAATCATTGTCACATAGAAATACTATTTACAACATCATATAATTGAGATAAAATATCCAATCACCTTGAGATCCTATAAGTTATAGGACCCTAACAGTGGCTCCAGCTGGGGATGGCACTCTCCATGTGAGGTGCCAAGAACCTTTGATCAATAGCCTTGAATGTTTTATTTCAGCAATGTTTGCATATTATTTCTGTTTGTTGTTGTAGTAATTATGGTGGCACATCAATCAAAAACTTAGGGCCTTCTCTGCGAGTTTCATCTTCTGTCAATAGGTCACCCAATCAAAATAGTAAAGACAATGATATTTACAATGAGCTTATCTAAGAAACACCTTTATTCTTGTGAGAAATAATTCTTCAGCATCCTGCCATTCATAGGTCCATCAATCATCTCTGTTCCATCCAAATCCTTGAGAAAAAATGCATTATGACCTTTTAAGGCATAGATTATATATGGTAATTTCCAGAGACTATAAAACTTTTCATGCTTGACTTTGTATTCTCTTCTTGAATCCCACTTTAAAACAATGTCACCCAAATTAAAATCATCTGCCTTGGTTCTTCTATCAAAAATATTTTTGACATTCTCCTCGATAACTTGTGTTTTCTTATAAACTTCTTCCCTATATTGTTGCAGCTAAATGGTCCGATTTATCTTCCTATGAATATCATTTGGTTCAACCTGCAACCGTTGAATTATTTTCATAACTGGAACTCCTAAAGAAGATGTAAAAACAACATCGATTCCATAAACCAACTGGTATATTGACATGCCAACTGATTTATTTGTGGTAAGCCTATAAGCCCAAAGTACATTTATTAGCTTATTATGCCATGACTTTTTGTTGTCTTCTAGTAGCATTTTGATAATGTTGACCAAACTTTTGTTTGAAGATTCAACTAACCCATTACCCTGAGGGTAATAAGCAGTTAAATGTCCAAGAGTGATATGATATTTACTGCATAAATCTACCATTTTCTTTGACTTAATGGTTGCTGCGTTATCTGTGATAAGCTTACCAGGACATTCAAATCTTGAAAATATATTGGTTTCTAGGAATTTGATAATCACGGCATCGATTGCTTGTATTGAGGGTGTGGCCTCAATCCATTTGGTGAAACAGTCAGTGGCTGTGAGGATCCATTTGTGTTGGGCTGACTATGGTGTATGGATTTATCCAATGAAATCCAAACCCCACTATTGGAAAGGGCTTTCAACAGATATAGGTTTCAATGGTAGTGGCAATAGTTTTCTCTTTCCTTCAAAAATTTTACATTTGTGGCAGGAGGTAACTTTCTTATGGACATCAAGGAAAAGTGTGGGCCAGTAAAAACTAACTCTAAGGATATTGTCGGTAGTGGTATTCTAATACAAATGACCACCATAGTCTCCTTCATGACATTCCTGCATAGTATTTTCTACAACATCCTTCAACAAACATTTTAGTAAAATTCCACCAGCATCTTTCAAATATAAAATGCTATCTAAGATACAAAATTTCATTGCCTTTAGCTTAAGAAATCTAGCCTTTGTCTTAGTCATACAAGGAGGAGCTTGTAAATTTAATAATACAAAAATGAGGTCTGCATACCAGGGTGAGGTTATAAAAGCCTCATCTATTTGTGGATTTTCCTACTCCTCTTGATCATCTAATGCAGCTACAAAATTGATATCCAAGGCATGAAAATTAAACTCAACCATCAATTTGGATAGTCCCTATCCCTTAATGAGCTTGGTGGGTTTGGTTTCTATGTCATATTCAAGAATACTGGGAATCCACTTACCTCTTTTACAATCGGGTCCATTTTGAGTCAGAATATCCTTAACCACAGAATTTGGTACATAAGCAATTATGTGAGAATGGAGAATATAAAATCTGAAATATTTAATTTCTTTTATTAGGGAAAATTCTTGTTTTTCCATTATGTTGTATTTAAATTCAGCATCTCTTAGAGCCTTACAAAATGATGCAATGGTTTGCTCATATCCCTCATTGTTTTTCAGTAAAAGGACTGATGCAACAGTGTGTTCAGATGCAAATGAAAAAAATTATAAAATCCTTGGTAAAGTCAGGGCTAATTAGGACTGGTGCTTTTTTCAGAGCTTGTTTCAGTTGGTCAAATGACTTCTTGGCTTCAATGTTCCATCTTATTTCTCAGTCTCTTTTTAGAATGTTTGTTATGTTTTTGAGGAGTTATACCAAGTTGGGAATGAATCTTCTTAGAAAGTTTATTTTACCAATGAATGATTGAAGTTATTTAATATTTCTAGGACGACTGATTTTCAAGATGGCTTCAAACCTACTGGGATCAATCCTAATACCCTCTTTGGAAATGATATTACCTAAAAGTTTTCCTTCTTTAAGGCCAAAAAGTGTTTTCTTAGGGTTAAATGAAATTCCAAACTTTCTACACTTCTCAAAAACTCTTCTCAAGTGTAACAAATTATCTTCATCAATTTTGGAATAAACCATGATGTGAGTCTAGATATATAACAATAAATCTTCCAATTTCATGAGAACAAACAATATCCATTAATCTTTGAAATGTGGCTCCAACATTCATTAACCCAAAAGGCATCTTCAAATACATGAAGGTACACCATGGAGTAGTAAAAGTTGTCTTATCCTAATCATCAAGGTGAACCAAAACTTGGTTGTAACCTGAGAAACCATCTAACAAAGAAATCCTACTAGAGGAAACTACCTTTTGTAAAATTTGATCCATCTTAGGTAGAGGGTAATTTTCCTTTAGTGAGACTTTATTGAGGTTTCTAAAATCTATGCACAGTCTGATTTCACCTGTTTTCTTCCTTTTTGGCACTATATTGGAAACCCACTTAGAGTACCTAAGAGGAAATATGATCTTAGTATCATACATTTTATTGATTTCTTTCTCAATTAAAGGCATCAATACTAGATTTATTCTTCGGAGTTATTGTTAAAAGGGTTTATGATCCTCTTTAATGGGAATTTTGTGTTGTATTATGCTAGTGTCATAAGATTTTAGGTCTTCATAACTTCAGGAAAACACATCAGTGAATTATTTGAACATAGCAATGTACTTCTACTTTTCAGCAGGTGGTAATGATTCAGAAAATTTTATCATTTTTGGGTCTTTTTCACTACCTATGTTGCATTCTTCTACATCTGCTCCTGTGGGCTCAATATTGGGTTTCTTAGTTACATAATTAAATTCAAACAATTATTCTAATGGAACCAATCCTCTAGGTAAAAAATTATCTTTTAAATGGAGTATTTCTAATTCCTCTATTTCTTGATCTATTTCAAGAAATTATACTTTATTTACATTTTTGTTGTCTAACTAGTTCTCTAAATCAGAATGTACAACTATCTTATCTTCTATATCACTCTACATCTATATTATCTTCTTCATACTCATCCTTTGATTGCAGAAAATTTTCAATTTGTTTATAGTTGCCAAAGCCTTGCCAATGTCTAACATTGTCTGGGAAAGTTGGCGTTTGTTTAACTGCCACTCTGTATTGACAGTTGGGATGGGGAATTTTAGAGCTACTGGTAGAAAAGGCAAGACTATTAGCAAGAATATTTTGATTTCTAGGAATTACAGAAAGGTATTCCACAAAACTCTCCAAAAAATCTAGCACAAAATTTATGTATACTCTTAATATAGGGGGTTTGGGGTAGGTCAAAGCTCCTAAACGTGTTGTAATGGGTCAAAGGGAATACCTAGAGTCTGCAAACCATGGTTTGTGGATGACATGATAGCGTAGGATAAGTTGATATAAATAGATGGATAGTTTGAGTCAAAAAGGTAGGCTTGAATTAAGATTGATGATATGTGCGAACTGTTAGATCTATTTGGGTGTTTTGGGTAAGGAATCCTATTGGCTGTGTGTGCGGAGATCCTCAGTCCTGTTGTGTGCAGACCCCGCTAGGCTGTGTGCACAGGCTCTGTTTTGGTTGTAAGTAGAACTTGATGTTAATGAATGCCAAGTATCATTGAAGTATCTGTGTGTTATCTGAATTGGTTATGTTTACTATTGAACCGCATCTGTGATAATTATTTAGACTGTGAATGTATATTTGTTCTGGAATTAGCATAAGCATATCTATGATCTGATATTGGCTGTGATTATAGTACTCTGTGATGGTATTTTGTAATATGCACGTGGATGCGACTGTTCTGATTATATCTGATAGTTTTGTCATGGTTATATGTTGATTACACTATTAAAAGGGTTGCGAATAGACTCATTCTGTGAAAATCTAGCAAGTTATAACACAGATCCACCAAAAATTACCTATTCTCTCCCAGGGTGCAGAAACCTGGTTCCAACACCCTCCCATACTACTTGGGGTGAGAACTTGGCCTACGAAAGTAGGTCATTGTCAAAAGGTCCAGTAGTATAGGGGTTTGTTGGCAAACCTTAACCTCTGAAACAGGGTCAGGACCCCTTGAGCCAACAAATGGTTTCGTTGCCGGGACCGGAAGCATTTTGAGAGAGAGATCGAGTAATGCCACGAGGTCATTGGAGACCTGAGCGGGTGGAAATTGAAGACTAGTTTGAAAGGCAGATTCAGGAATTTTCTGTAAAGGAGAATCGCAGCACGATGTTGACAGCTGATAAGTCGAAGAACAAGTACATTTTCACTGAATTTTATGAAATCTTCTTTTTAACCTTTACATGCGAGCTTCAGGAGTGGTTGGCAAGGCTCGTAGAGTTCCAGACGTGTTGGAAGGACGATCATTTTATGTAGTGGATGCCCGAATTGATTCAATAGTTGGAGAGGACTGACAATACAATCACTCGAATGGTAGATCACTGGGTGGATAGTGTGCTGGGAGGGATTGGGACAGAATTCACAGTTGATCAGTTCGTATGCTTTTTTGAAGCAGAGTGGGGGTTATTCAAAGGTTTCCGGGGTAAGTTTTTGAAAAAAATTCCATTGTTAATCAAAATATTGTTGTGCGAAAAGGGTGTTCTGTGAAGCCACATGGAATGAATGACCTCTGATCAGGGTGAGAGTACAACATGAAGTGGTAAGTACTACCGGGTCAACCAAGAAGGGGATAGATTCATCTATAGCCCATTAAGAGAGTTAGCTGCGCACGCAGGAAGTAGTCCTCCAAATACACCACCTTCAAGTCAGCAAAAGGGAAAAAACTCACCCACACCTCTGCCACCACCTGAAGAAGATATGGCTGCACATATGAAGCTACCCGCTTTCAAGGATGTAGAAGAAGAAGAAATGGAACGATTTTGGTTCATAGTGGAATTATTCTGGACTACGCAGAATGTTGCCAGTGATGTTGTGAAGAGGGCACAACTATCCCAAGCCTTTAAAGTGAGGGCATTGGATTGGTTCATGGGGTATGTAGGCCAAAATGTGGATCCATCAGTAAAATAAATTAAGGATTATTTAAAACAATAGTTTTGGAAGCCTAAGTACTACTCGCAGATAGTGGTTGACTTGAAAGACTTTAAACAGGAACCCAATGAGTCAGTTTGGGAAGTTGATCAACGAATAAAGAAGGTTATCAGAGAGGGGTAATTTCAGTATGATGATAGACAACACAAGGAATGGTTCATCACCATGTTATTACCTCACCTGCATGGACCTATGGGACAACAGGCGATTGAAACGCAAGAGAAGGCCCTGGAGATTGCTATGAAGCTAGAAGCTGCGCTAAGGGATGATGCTCAGTTTAGGGTACAACAGATCTAGGGACACCTGGAGGTGATGCACCTCGAGATCTAGAATATGCGGAAAGAGCAAGGAAAAGAGGCTAGTCCAAACATATGGTGTATAAGGTGTAGGGTGTCTGGTCACACCAAGGATCATTGTCCTTTGCTGGCATACTACATACAGGCGAAGGGGCCTAACCCATTGCATCCTAAAGAGGTTGCGGGACCAAGTGGTCTGAAATTGTGGTGCATTGACTGCCGCGTAGCTGGACTGCATGATACCAACCACTGTCCCTGTCTTGGTGCTTATGTTCCAGAGTTGAAGCAACAATGGTGTCAATTTTTCTCATCGGTGGGACATGACGAACATAAATGTCAAACCTATGATTTAATGATAAACCGGGGAAACCTATACAGGGTACAGGTTGACCCTTCTTCACCACGATCTCCCTCAGGCATAAGAGGCTCCCTAGCTAGGGGAAGAGGGGGAGGGAGAGGTGGAAGCGCAGGTCGGGGAAGAGGGCAATTGATATACTACAACTGTGGAGAAGTAGGGCACTTCGCGAGGGACTATCTGAATCCTGCGCGACAATCGTGTAGATATTGTAGATAGTTGGATCATGTGATTGAAGATTGCCTAGTATTAATAATAAAAATGCAGGAAAAAAAACATACACTGACACAGAATGTGCAGAGGGTTAAGGCGGAGCCTTGTGATGAAGGACCAAGTGTTAATGTCATCACGCGCATCGGCATGGCTACTAGAGGAGCTGAGGAGAAAGCTGCGGTCGGACCCCTTATTTGAAAAACTGTTATCAAGAAGGAAAGCTTGGAAGTACAAAAAGAGAAAGAAGCCTTCATTGAAGCTCGCAAATACTTTACTACGGCCCCAACGCACCTAAGAGCAGATGATGAAGTTAAACCACTCCTACAAGCATGTATGAAGCTGCTGTGCAACCAGAAGGCAGTAGAAAATCTTCAAACACTGATAGATAGATGCACGCAAAGAACTAACCCTCCCACAGAAGTTAAAGTGTTCACAAAATATAAAAGCATAAGCAACACACGGGTCGAGAAATGCGTCTTACTTTGTAGATTGGCAATTATGAGATGGATAAGGTCATCCTGGATCTAGGGTCGGATGTGAACGTCCTGCCTAAGCAGACATGGCAGCGGATGGGAGAACCTAAGCTGGATGGGAGAACCGAAAGGGCTAGTAGTATAGGGGTTTGTTGGCAAACCTTAACCTCTGAACCTAGGTCAGGACCTCTCGAGCCAACAAATGGTTCCGTTGCCGTGACCAGGAGAATTTTGAGAGAGAGATCGGATAATTCCACGAGGTCATTGGAGACCTAAGTGGGTGGAAATTGAAGACTGGTTTGAAAGGCAGATTCAGGAATTTTCTGTAAAGGAGAATCGCAGCACGATGTTGACGGTTGATAAGTGGAAGAACAAGTACATTTTCACCGAAGTTTATGAAATATTCTTTGTAACCTATGCACACGAGCTTCAGGAGTGGTTGAAGAGGCTCGTAGAGTTCCATACGTGTTGGAAGGACGATTGCGTTATGCAGTGGACACCAGAATTGATTCAATAGTTGGAGAGGACTGACAATACAATCACTCGAACGGTAGATCACTGGGTGGATAGCGGGCTGGGAGCGTTTGTGATAGAATTCATAGTTGATCAATTTGCATACTATTCTAAAGCAGAGCAGAGGTTCTTCAAAGGTTTCCGAGGTAAGTTCTTGAAAACATTTCCATTGTTAATCAAAATATTGTTGTGCGAAAAGGGTGTTTTGTGCAGCCACACTGAATGAATAACCTCTTATCAGGGTGAGAGTACTACATGAAGTGGCAAGTACTACTGAGAATGGGGATCTTTCCAGTACATTGTCATGTCGTTTGGGCTGAAGAATGTTCCTGCCATCTTCTCGTGGGTGGTGGTCGCAGTATTCAAGGAATTTATCCACAAGTTTTTGGAGTTATATTTTGATGACTTGACTGTCTTCAGATTGGTAAAGAAGCATGTCTCAAACTTGCGCATGATGTTGGACGCCTGTAGAAAGCACCATATTTCCTTGAATATCAAGAAGTGCATGTTTTGTGTACCCTTCAGGACCTTGCTTGGTCACATAGTCTGTCGACAAGGATTGATGGTTGACCCTACATGATCTGATAATGGAAGTACTTGAAAATGTGTGCAAGGTATCCATTTCCATTAATTAAATGTGTGAAAATTTCTCCAATATCTTGCTGATTAAACAAAGTGTTTTTGATAACTGTTTATGAGTTTATGAGTGAAGGAAAGTTAATTTAATTTTTTGCTTAACATATTAAATCAGAAATTTACAACAAGATAACTTTAGCATAACATGACACAGATGTTTGGTGAGCAGTTCACCCCTCCTGGGCTACGTTTGATGGATCAAGCCTCCCAAAATGAGCTTGTCCTCTTGTATTAAAATGCTTCAAAATGCTAATAAAAGTTTTAAAGTGTCTCAATAGACAAATCTGAATGAAAATACTGATTCAGAGGACATGAAAAAGCTAAGAATTCCTTTCCAAATTCACTAAACAATGAAGAATTACCATAAACAGTGACTTCTTCAACAAGGCCCTGATGGCTCTTTGAACTTCTATGAAGATTTTCACGCTATAGAAGTCCTCAAACAGGTCTGAAATCTCTTCCATTAGGTTTATAAGGTCAAAATTAGCTGAAAATGATCTTTGGTTCATCTCAAACAGAGAGGTACAACTCAAAACAACTCCATTTCCCCAATGGCCCTGGTGGCTCTGAAAATTCTCCTGAAGATTTTAGGGCTCTAAAAGTCTTCAAACAGTTCTGAAACCTCTTCCATTAGGTTTAGAATGTGGAAAATAGCTGAAAATAGTCTTTGGCTCACCTCAAACAGAGAGGTACAACCCAACACAGCTCCATTTCCCTAATGGCCCTGATGGCTCAAAAAGCTTCCCTGAAGCTAAAATGGATGTAGAACACCTCTACAACCTCTAGAACCTATCCTAAGGGCTCTAGAATGCTGAAAATATTCGAAAATGACTTTTTTTTCACCTCAAATGGTTAAGCATAGCCCAAAACATCTCCAACTCCCTCTTGGCCATAATGGCTCTCATTGCTTCCCTGAAGCAAAAGGGGCTAAAGATAAACTCCAATGGCTCTGAAACCTATTCCAATGGATTTAGAATTCTCTGAATACTTAAAATCAAAAACAAATTCATCCAAAAAGGTTCTCCCCTTCAGAAGTTATGACCAAAACCATTTTTGCCCAATCTACCATTGAAAACCTCCACTAATTCTAGAGAAACTGGAGTTAACCCCCAAAAAGGCGGAAATTCCAAAATATTGGGATCCGCTCCAAATTATTCGGTCAGATAACTACTAGAATTTAATGTCGGGCGGTTAGGGTGGACATATGTCCGCACCCTCTGCGGTTTGGCATGGTAGTTAACGTAACCACCGACAACAATCCTAAATCGCAGCATAAAAATTTAGAGCGGTCACATATATTTAAATGTCAACGGTTATGTGTTAACCGTAATACTTTTCCTGGTGTTAAGCCTTAAGGCTTTGGATCTCGGCCCTGTGGTCCTGTACTTAGGGGGCTGGCCCCCTTTTGCCACCGCCCAACACAAGTTTAAAATTTAAATGAAAGTCGCTGCCATAGTTTGTTAAGAACTATATGTGTGGCACAATGGTAGTGTGTGGAACTGGTAGCAATGAGGTCGGGTGCTCAAACCTCGCGGACATAACAAATTTTAATATGCCATTTCAATGCGGCCTGGGGCCACGTGGCGGCCTCCGAGCTTGCCACGTGGCACCCTCCAATTGGCTAAAATCTTCAAAAGTCAAACCATTGTCAAACCACTGAATGCCACTTGTCAAACGTTGATTGGCCCAGGTGGAATATTCCAAGGAATATTTTGAGGAATATTCCTTTTTAAATTTTTCAAATTTGGAAGTCAAACCTGGTCAAACTAGTCTTTTGCATGAAATTGTGAATTTTCAAACTTGAATAACTTTCACATACAATGTCGGATTTGAGTGTCGTTCACGACGTCAAGATCGTATCGTCGAGGCCTATCTGGTCATTTAGGTTGCAAGTTATTTTGAACACTTTCAATTTTGAGCTTTTTCCATAGCTCAGACTTGAGCTCTTGATCACACCTCCCAAATGAGAAACTTTTGGACCCCAAAAGCTCACTGAAATTCTGAAACTGAACTGTAGTACAGAAAATGAGAGAATAACAACATCCTTTTCTCTTCAGGCTTCAAAAACTTTCATGACTTGCCAACTGTCCTCATGGTGAATTTTTGTTGAATGAGCTAAGTACTTGTGCCAAATTCCGACCAAGTTTTCTTGCCATACAAATCTGTCATTCTGAAACCAAAAATGACCCTTGCGGAAATTTGTGCCCTCTTTGCTTGCATGCCTTTCCATCTCATGGAATCTTGCACCGCTTTGCACTGACACTTCGTTCTCTGCACCAATCGACACCAAAGGCACCTTGTGCAACATATGACATCAACAACAAGTTGACAATGAAATGTGCTATACAATTGACACAACCATCAATGTAAAAAGTTTGTCCACAATCAACACAAGTCGACAATGATGTGTAACACGATTGACACAAGTCGACAGTCATGTGTAACACAATCGACACAAGTTGACAATGATGTGTAACACAATTGACACAAGTCGACATTGATGTGTAACACAATCGACACAAGTCGACAATCATGTGTAACACAATCGACACAAGTCGATAGACAAAAAGATACATCTTGACAAACACATGTGTTTTTATTATGTACAATGAACTATATACAGTTCGCTATTTACACATACAACCCCTATGTACATGTGCAACTTCAACTCTTCTTTTGAAATGCCAACAAGTACATCATCCAAAAAAACATGTGGGTGAAATAAGAGCTGAACCAAAAGACATTTCTGCAACATAAGTGAGTATCATACTCATCTTTTACACCTCCATGGCGAAACTTTGCAACAACAAAGAAATTCCTTCAACTGAAACTGCTTTTACATGCAATCTTGCATCAAAATTTTCAACTGAAATACATGCATACAAATCTGAAATTCACATGTACAAATGAAGATGACTTACTGCATTAAGAAGTTAATCCACTTCCTACCAAGCCAACTCCATGGCGTCTTTTGCGGTTGCAATACACCTTCATGTGAATCTTCCATTTCCACATCGATAATGGAATCCATAGATCCACTTACGCCAAGATTTTTGTCCTCTAGATGCATGTGCTTTGGACGACTTGTTGGATGCAAAGTCCAACAATGAGAGACATCATGTCCCTTCCTTTGACAAAATGTGCAATTCTTAATCACTTTATGATAAATTTTTCTTTGACTCTTTTGCTTCCTGTGTGCTTTCTTTTTCAACCAACAACTTGAAGCAACATGGTTAAATCCACCACAAAATGTGCAACAAAAATTTCTTTCATTTGAACAAGAAAAATTATCATTCTTTGCTGAAACATAATCAAATTGATCATGTGAATAATTATACCTCTTGTGCTGCATGGAATGTCCATCCTTTTTTTCTTCGAAAGACGATGAACTAGTAGAGGAGACAACTTTCTTTTTCAAACTTTCAACACAGTTCTTGTCTTGAAAATTGATTGAACTTGAAGGCTCACCATAAGCGACATGTTTACCCTCTACTTGTTGCAATGATGGCTTAAAACAATGGCAATCATCCTTAGAAATTTTTTTACACATATGCATTTTAGAACTTGGAATAAAGGTTCTCTTTAAATTTGCATCACATGCATTCAAGGATTTGGAGTCTTTGCCATTAAACTGCATATAACCAAGACCAACATTCTTGGGTTGCTCCACAACCGAAATAGGGTCAACCCAAGGAAAATTTTAGGGGCGAATTTTAGCCCAAAGGCGAAATTTAAGGGATTTTAAATTTTGGAAGGGTGAATTTTGTATAGAAAACACATTTTTTAATATTTGTATAGTTAGCCCCAAAATTATTTTAAAAATAATTAATTGTTATATTTTAGCCAAGTAAAATAAGAGCGCATAAAATGTGAAACTCTAGATTCGCCTCCCATTTTACTGGTTTGGTATTTTTTATGTTGCATTTGCCCCCGATTTTTTGGGTTCGAGGGTTTTGGAATGTCATTAACCCATGGATTGGTCTGTTTTCTATCGCATTCGCCCCCTATTTCCTTGGTTCGAGGGTTTTGGAATGTCATTAACCCATAGTGTAAGCAAATGATGAGGGCAATGGAGTTGATTTACTGAGTTGGAGGGTTCTGGAATATCGTTTATCTCCAATTATGTTTACGCCGATGATGAGGGCAATGGAGCTGATTCACTAGGTTGGAGTGTTTTGGAATGGCATTTTCTTCTATTTTACGTTGTTGATGAGGACAATAGAGGGTTTTGGGTTGCATTCGTCCCCATTTCCATTTTCTGGCTTGGAAAGTTGGAGGGTTATCGACATTCGTTGATTGAATGAATGTGGAACATGAGAATTTTCAAGAGAATGTTTGTTACAGGAGATGTATCAAGATTTAATGACTAACGACAATGTAGCCTTTCAAGAAGACCAGTTGACTATAGGGTCGAGTTGTGGACCATGGTTGGTATGCTAGTGTCATGGAGTCTAATGATTAGACGATATGCACAGAATGGATGGGGTGAACCAAGACCGGATCACTTTCAGAACTTTGTATTGGATCAAATTACAATAATTATAATTACAAATCTCAATAGTCAGATAACAGTCTGCCTTGGAAAACTGGCTAAACTGGTACTGGCATACACGACTATAATTTTCCCTCATAATTTGAACGACATTATGGATTTACCATTTATTGACTGAATGATGTTTATTTATAGTTCTTTAAATGGAAGATACATCTGTATTTTCTTATGGGTTTGATCTTGTTGTGTGTGCACCAAAATATATTTAAAGCCATATTTAGTTTGGAGATTTGTTCGGCCAATACGCTCCCTTGTCTTTCTTTCATGCTTTGAATCTTCAGTAGAACAGGGGAAAAAGTTAACAAATTCAACTCAATGCCAGTCCAACTGGTATGTGGCAACAGTATTAGAATATAGTGAATCTGTCCAGTGTCAATATATTGTTCTTGGGGACTACGTATTGTGTCAATAAGTGAAATCAGGAAATACGACCATATCTTGTCTCTGCCATTTTTAATGCTTCATTGATATGGTGGTTCAGATGGCAATGATTCATCTAGAGAGAAATCATATCCTATGCGATAAGGTTGAGTGCATAGCGTGTCGTTGTGTAAATATGAATTGAATAGATGATGCCCACCTAGACGTATTTCTCGTTTTATAGGGGATAAAAGCAACTCCAGAATGAAAAGCTACTGAATCAATACTGAGACGAGCAGCATGATGAACTTCTAGTGCGTGTCTCTTGATTTACATTAGATTTTTTACCATGCTTTGTTACCTTGGAAGATGAGATGTTTTAGCTGGATACTGTGTTCTTTTCTGTTTTGTTCCTTTTTTTGATATCTTGTTATTTTAAATGATTATGAATTTTAATTTCTGTAGGGTTCAACAACTTCTGTTAGATACCAGTACGTGAACCTTATCAGCAATATATTTTCAGTCTCAAATGTTAGGAGTGTCTCTGATTGAATTTTCTCCCAACTCTCAGGCTCTTTCTCGTGATCATTTCCTGTCCAACTTCTTTTATATTTCTCAAAATTTTCTTGCATTATAGTTTCTTCCATTTCTTTGATTTGTCTGAAATGTTTTATACAATCCCATTGGATAAAATATTTATCTTTTTGCAGTCCTCATCTTTGGCCATGAGTGGACACTAATATATAAATAAAATAAAAGTAAAATTTTGAGCTTTGCATTGAATACAAGAATTGAACAGAAATTACATGGCTAGTAAATTTTGTTATCCATACTATTGCATAAACAACTAATCTTGTAATATTATAGGTTTAAATTAGGTTGACATCCTTTTACTTTTGCATCACAAATTCTGCTCAAGAGAATGGGATTTGCATTGTAATGAATGGACATGTGTCCAATGTAATCTTTAGAGTATGGCATGTTCCTAATTTGTAGTTCATATTTTTTTCACAATTATACTTTGTGTTAGAGGTACAAAGAATCAAATCAACCCAATTTTAGGTCTTAGTAATAATTTTTAGGGGAAAAATTCAAATTTGGTCAATTTCAGAAAAAGATGAATGTTGTGGAATATTATACTCTGAAATTTTTTTTTGGATTCAGTTATGGTAAACTTTGATGAAGATAAGGCAACTAGCAGGCTATATAAATGCATTTAGGTGCCTTGTCTGGAAAATTACTTAGGATTGTAGTAATGCTTGTAATCTAGTTTAGGAAGGCACAAGCAATAAAAAGCTTGCCTAACTAGTAGCCAAGATTTCATTGCATTTATGAAGGGGTTTGACCACTAGAGATTTTAGTTGCACAGAAAATGACCTTGTCTTGCATTTGGAGTTGTAGAAGGTTGTAGCAAGAATTCATTCAATACGTTAGCTTGATGTGGCTGATGTTTAATTGGTATTTTAACCAGAGATTCACCTGATGTAAACATACTCAGGTAATATGTTTTCATATTTTGTCCACTTGTTACTGATTTATTTATAAGAGCTCCACATTGTGTCCCATTAGCATTTATACAATGATGTAACCTTGATGCAACTTATTGTTTTCTACACTGAATTTGGAAGGTGCGTTATGGTTCAGTTATGGAGTTGGGATTGGTGTTATGTTCATGATTTCATCCGGAAAATGTGAAATTGACAAGTTAAATTTATTATTACATTAGACAATAGGCTTGGTTCAAGAATTAAAAAGACAACTTGATGAAAGAAAGGACTATCTGCAAGATAGTGAAATGCACAAGGGTTGTCATGGTGAAAATTACACATATCAACAAGAACATCCAGGTGCAGCTGCAAATTGGAAGTTAGAAAAAGAATATCCCAGCTCTGTCGGCACCCCCTTTCAAGCTAATGAATATGTTGTAAGTGTTATCACTGATGAATCTGCACAACAGGTCACTAGAATGGTTGAGATTGAAGCAGAATTGCAAGTTGAGCTAGAATACATACAAATGGATTTTCTCCAATCAAATTCAAAGCATCAAAGGAGTACATCAGGTTCTAGTGAGGTGAGTTTTATGGTGATTCTATACTTTATATTTATCATGATCCTTTTGGGTTTGAGTAATTCAGTCGATGTCTAGTGTTTTCCAGTTTCCACACATTAAGTAGAATTTTTAATGTTGATTTTACACTAAGAAAAATAGGTGCCATTAAGGATATGTCTATTTCAGGGATTGTTAGGATTGTATGCTAAATTGCAGGCTATTTTAAAAATATATTTAGCATGTGAATGCCTCTAATGCTGCCTTTTTTCAATAGAAGTTGTAAAAAGCTTTTATATCTGCTAGCAGAGTGAAACAATGAAACGTTTTTCTTCTAGGAAAATGCCCTAATTTCCTTAATAATTTTTCTCTTTGTTTGAATCAATGAACACCTCCAAACTAAGGGGAACATTACTTGTAAGTTTTCCTCATTGAAATTTTCAATTAAAGTTGGGACTTGTTGAAACTTCAATGTATTTTCCCTTGTTTTATCCTTACCCCCTACACAATTTTGGATATAGTTTGAACCACCTAAAATGTTTTCCTTTCTTTTATTTACATACCACATGTTTTGGATGAGTTATTAGATAAAGAACACAACTTATTGAAATTGTTTTAATCTTATGTGTCACAATATCAAACATTTGGTAATGACTTCTATAACATAATTCTTGTTCTAGATTATTTCCTTTGTTGTGATATAATTCTTCTTCTCATGAGGGTAAATTGAAGCATGCCAAACTTAGTTAGATGTACTTTGAGCACTAAAAAAATTAATCATAGATACATGTTTTCATGAGGGTAAACTGTTTGTTCTCATGATGGTAAATTGAAGCATGCCAAACTAAGATAAATGTACTTTGATCACTAAACAAATTAATCATAGATACATGTTTTCATTCAACAGATTCATGATGAGAGGAATAAAGCTGTTAAGAAGCTGCAAGATAATAGAGATTCACGCAAAGAACATATTTGTGATGTTTTGAAGCTTAGCGGTAGAGCCAACAACAGTTTTTCCTTTGGGAGATTTTGGAGAATGTTGGCTAATAGTTTAGGCCCTGTGATATCACAATTTTTGTTTTCAGGCCTTGTTCATGAGAAGGCTACTGAACAGTAAAGCTGTATGTGGTCTGGTTTTATATAGCAGTAGACAATAGTTGTAAATTTAAATTACCTACATTTATCAATTTGAAAAAAAAAACTGTACAGTAAAATAAGCTTCTTATGGGTCTAAAGAGAGAAACAGTGTCTACTTCCAAATATTGTGGTGTGTTTGGTGGGGTGCGCTATGTCAGAACTAAACACAACTAGAAAGGTGGATTTATTATCATAATGGAGTGTTGTTTATGGTAATCTCAAGACCAGGATCATATTACTCTGGTACAACATGATGATTGGCGCTTGTTTTCTGGGCAACTAGAATAAATAATGATGTACATGATTAGCCCATTCAACCACAAACATCAAGTGTATTGTATGTCAAAAAACCTTCATTTGTATTTATATTGTAAAAATGTGAATTCTTTTGTACATATTTGGTGAGTCACCAAATTGAGCAATTGGGAAAAAAAAATTTGCAGCCATATAATATTTTTTTGTTTGAGTTGGCTAGAATCTCATATCCATATATCTAATTTTTACTCTTAGCTACGAAGATGTTATATTGGTTGCTGACTTGTCTTTTGAATTTTGATAGTTTGATGCCACGTTAAGGGAAGTGCAAGCTATAGTGAAAATGCTTGTAAAGTGTGAAGTTGCTTGGTATGTAGACAATAGTTTCGGTTGTTGATTACTTTCTTGTCTTTTTAAGATTTGGGTCAGGGGTAGTGGGAAGATAAGATTACTCAAGAAATAGGTGTATGTCTAAGGTGTGATAAGCAGCACATAAATTTTCTCAAAGTAAAAAAAGAAGCTTATTTGAGAGTGTAAACTTCTGTGATAAGGATAAAATTCTTTGAAGTAATATGGATAAGGATGTTATTATTTCCGGACTGGCATGAATTGTCTGGAGGTGGAACTTGTGGATTTTAACAAAGATACTACTTGTTTCAGGGAAATATATTAGGATGTGATGAAAGGAAAGGTGTGAATGAGGATAAATTGACATTCAGAAAAAATAGTTGATTGTATTGTTGAACTATAATTAGAATGTCATTAAAAGAAAAATCATGCTACTCTTGTTGATCCGATGTCCATTTAGGAAAATCACGAACCTATAAAATTGAAGGGACAATCGATCTTGCTTTTTGTTTTACTGAAGAGAAGATCAGGATACAATCGATCCAGCTCTTTGTTTTACTGAAGAGAAGTTGCAACTAAGATTTGTTTAACATCATTACAAAGGAAACTTTATGAGGATTTGACTGTAGTGGGTCAGTCAATATATAACATTAATGAAGGCATGGTGATGTTCAGACACCATATTTCATGTTTTCAACCTCATAATTTTTATATGGCCTGGATCATGGTGAGCAGCTGCATGCATTATTTTCACCGGTGAAGGACATCTTTCCTTCAATGCCCCTCATTTTGGTAACCTAATTTTACTTGACAATCCTCAATGATGATTTTAAATTTTTACCATCTAAGGAATCAGAGGGTTGCTTCACTTAAAAGTTGACAAGCTGCATTAACAATGATTTTACCATCTCAGCAATCAGAAGTTAGGCCATTTAGAATTTGACAAGCCTCAGCAGAGAACATTCTCAAAATGTTATTGGCCTGCATGCCTTACACAAGCCACATCCTGCAGTGGGATTTGACGTAGTTAGACAGTTTTTGGATGCCTGTGATGGGTTTCCCTTATCTATGATATCTATTGGTGCAACATTTCATGGAAAAAATGTTTTGGATTATTTGAACGCCCAATTCTGCAAAATATCTAAAGCACTTCCTTCATACATACAAAGGAGGCTTAAAATTAGCTATGACACACTTGAAGAAGAGGAGAAAGAAATATTTTTCTCTCTGTGGATTTCCTCTGTCCCTTGCCACTCTAGAAATTTACCGATAACTATCTTGCTATCTAGCCATGAGATGGGGTGTAACAACCCACTGCAGAGAAGTCTCTTACATCCCAACATTTCAGTATGGTTCATGTGACAGTATCTCTTCTTTGTCATTTTGGTACTATGCTTCAGCTTTGGCATTGGATAGATATCCCTTGTTCATGAGTTCATTTTGTTTCATATTTTTGATAGATTGTACAGTGCAGTTAGGCACCTGGAATGTAGCTTAGAATATCTACTATGAAGACATTCTGTGTTAAAAATGTAGATACATATAACAAAGGATATTCCCCTTTGTGTTAGGGAGTGGTTGTAGTTAGGGATAAAGTCTCTTTAAATCTCCCTTCTGGTCTCATGGGATGAATATGATAGATAGGGGGCACTTCATCAAAATTTTGGATCCTTGCCCACCGTTGAAACCTGGAACCTTATATCTCAGATTCTCAGTTATAGTTCTTTTCATGAGTATATATAATATATCTTAATTAACCTTTTATTTAAAAAAAATGGATCACTAAAAGAAAGAAGAGAATTCAATATTGGCAATCACTTTTTCTTCATAGAAGAAGATTATAGGGCATAAGAATAAAGGATGGATCTCGTTGGGGAGGATTGTTGAGTCTCCATAACTTGGAAAACAAGTGTCTTGTAGATGTCAACAGTAAAATATGTATGTTGTACGATCACCTCTGTGAAATGGGCATAGCCTGAGGAGGAGGAGGAGCCTTGGCAGCCTATGTGGCGCATCACTGACAACCTCAGGAGTTCAGTAACTGTTCCATTGATATACGTGGGTTGCAGCTGCTAAGGTTTGAAGGTGATTATTTGGGAAGTGTATATATATTATATCCTGATGAGATGGTCAGATCTTCAATGCCTCTACTGGGATAGTTTCCCATGCTCCTCCCTGCGTTCTCAGATTCCTATAAAGAACTATTTTAGAAGTGGTAGAGGTTGGAGAAGCCACTAGGAAACATTGAGAATGAAAGTGAAGTGAAGTTTTCCAGTTCTGAAGAAATCTTGTGCTCATATTTTGACCTTGCTAGAAGGCAGTGGTCTTGAAATAATCATTTTTAATATTTAAGAGTGCATCGCAGGAGCCTCCACAGTTAACGGAGTTGATCTATCTCGCCTCCTTATGGTTACTAAATATAGGGCAGTTGAAGCATCTAGAAAGTTAGAAATAAATGCTCTGAAAGGATGCACAGTCAAATTGAAGGAACATATGGGGAAAGCTTACATCCTAACATTGCCAGAAGAATTTTTTCGTATCTACTCCTTGAAGAAATAGACTCCAAGCATGCATGATGTCGTTGCCAGATTCCTTTGGGAATTTAATAAACCTCCAACATATTTATGATTCAAGAAAAGGTGCTAGTTTTGCTTTTTTTTTCATTCCATATTTCATAAATCGCAAGGCAAAGCACTTTGATTTTACAAGAAGAATGAAACCCCGAGAGTCCCCATTGAATTTGAGCACAGATTTGGACTTACTTACTGTACAGTTTTGGAAGATGCGTGGCTGTGCTACCCCACAGCGACAACATTTGGCAACATGGGTGCTTTTAGAATTGGTAAACACTTATAGAGAGGTGTTTGGAAACTAGCTCATTTTATTGTTTTGGACCTTTTATTCTTCATATTTCAGTGTGTACACTGTAGATAGCGTATTTTATAAACATAACTATTTGGTCATGTTATTGTTGGCAGTTGCTAGATGACCTGTTTCATTCATTAAGCTAATGGTCTAGTTTCTATTGTATGACTTCAAAATTTGTATGCTTGTTTGTAATTGATAAAATTTAGATTCTAGATGGTTGATGCTCCAAACAAGTAATCATTAATGTTCTATGATGGTTGATGGCATATTCTATCTTGACTTATGTACAAATATGCATGTTTTCATATATTCTGCAACTAATTTGGCATGGTGGATGTATATCAATGGAAATTTCCTCAAAAGGACTGTCACTACCTTGTAGATTGTAAAAAAACCTTGGGGGTTGCTTTGTGGTGATGAAAGTGATCTTGCAGCTTCTTTACAACAAAAAAGTTGCTCTGTAGAGTTATCTTAAAGATGAGTTCAGATGAATTGATCTTACCTTGGGCTGAGGCTGAGCCATAAATGGTTGTTAAAGACCTTATGATGGGTGTGGGCCATTAGAGCCCAAGCATGCCAACTAAGATGGTGGGACATGAATTAATGGCCACAAGGACTGTGTTAGACCAGAAATCCATGCACCACAAACTCAAGCATAAAACCTAGCAGAGATACTATTTGGATTTGATTGTTCGTTACACTCAAAGTATCATTGGACAAATATAGGTATTATGATCTTAGAATGTCAGATGATAATTCCATATTTCAAATCTTAATGGTCTTTTCTAACCCATATTATGAGTCTGTAGCAGAATACGCGACTTAGACTTGAGAGAGTCACGGTATCACCTTTCTGAAGGGAGTATTGGGAATATTAGTCATGTCATGCTCAGTGTAGCTGCAGTTTATGGGATAAGTTTGTTTAGGAAGCTTAAGCTTTAGAATAGCTGACTATTATCTGGAAAAATATTGTGTTGGTAGCATTTTTCAGCCCCGCCTAAACCTGCGAATAGTAATCCAATTGCACCCAAGGTATAACAGTTGGTTAAGTGGAAACAATTTAAGGTCAATATCTCAGTTGTTGCCCACAACGAATGTAGACATCAGGCCTTATCATTCAAGACCAACTGTGTATAGAAAAAGATTAGACTAGGGCGTTGACTCTTCTACACACATAAATGTGAAAAGGGCAGGCTAGTCAGAAAGTGATGTGGTGGTAGCGGCCATCTTG
Source organism: Pinus albicaulis (assembly GCA_034641835.2). NCBI lineage: Eukaryota > Viridiplantae > Streptophyta > Pinopsida > Pinales > Pinaceae > Pinus > Pinus albicaulis. The sequence goes on from CM076583.1 coordinate 85,163,528, forward strand.
GAATTGAGTTGTAATGCCACATGTTATTATCAAGAAATTGTTGTAGAAAAAATTGGATAAGGAGCATGAGTTGTAATGCACATGTTATTATCACGAAGTTGTAGAAAAATTTGGATAAGGAGTATGAGTTGTAATGCACATGTTATTATGAAGAAGCTGTAGAAAAAATTGGTGGATTTTCCCTTTATGGTGGAGGCTGAGCTTTTAGCGGACACCGGAGATTGGGCTACTTTGTTCTTTTTTTTCTGAAGCGGCTGGGTCTCCTTTGGACTGTGCTGCCAAAAACTTGGAGAAGACTGCATTGGAAGGGCTGGAGGAATTCTTTGTAAAATTTGTGACTTTGTTGTTGTTATTAAGATCTGGGCAATATCTGTAACAGCTAGAGTTTACAAGTAAATATGACCTTACCATAATTGTCTTCCTCTTCCTCACGCCCCTCTTATTTTCTGATTTCTCCAAAAAAGCCTGAAGAGTTGTTGCTTTCCCCATTTGAAAATTCCCCTTAGTCTTCTGCCAATCCATTTCTAGTCCACAATGTTATGAATCTTCTCTTCTTGTTTATGTATGCTGAAAGTCAAAGTTTTTAGTTCTCATTAATTCTGCAATATTTTCTCAGGATTGTAGTGGAAGATTGGCTCAGCTGTGAAAATCTCCAGCTTTGACAGTTCATTGGAAAAAATTGTATATGGGCATGATTCGTGAGAATATGCTTGACTAGGCTGATTGGCTGAACATAGTGTCCTTTCCTAGACTTTGTGATTTGGATGAAACCATCCATGAATTTCCTACATAATTCTTGTAATAGAAGCTTGTCTAACACTTCGGGAGGAGGAAATGGGTATATGATGAGTTGTCAAAGAACTAGACACAATATTACAATCTTTGTGGAAGAAATAAGCATCTTTCACTCAATAACTGTTGTGTTTTTTCTGTGGTTCTATGTGAGTACTCTTTCAACAAGCAATGCATTTTGTTGAAGAAGATATTTTTTTTGTCTTTGATATCAGTGGCTACTAGAGGTGGACTGTTATGATGTTTTGATCAATTGTATTTTCCCTTAGGAATTTTGGGGTAGGTAATAGTGTATAGACTACATAAGAAACTAAATGAAATGTGTTGGATTGAGGGAATGATGCTCCTGGTAATGAGTTGAATCACTGATTGGTTGTACTTGTCCCCAGTAGATCTTGCTCACTGCTTCGAAACTTGTGCATTTACTCAAACATTATAATGGTACATGGCCTTCATATTGACTTCTCTATAGATTTTACACAGTAACCATACTATCTCTCTGGATGGGGGCCGGAAAATGTCAATTTTGTACTCCTGATGCACTGCTGCTTTTGTTTTATGTTCAATCTAACAGGATTTTGTCAGTGCATAGGGATGTTGTGATTGCTTGAGCGATTCCTTTGCTTTGTTGAAGGAGTGGTGAACAAGGTAGTGATGCTCTGGGGAGTGAAATCTGCCACTCCCTGTTAGATGATAAAAATTGATGTGTTGGCAGATTGTAGTGCTTCATGCACAATAGGATTAACTCACAACAGGGAAAAACTTTGTGTTCCAGATGTAGAGTAGCATATTGGATTGCCTCTATCCCAGTCATAGGGTCGAGTTGGAACTATCTAGCTTCTCAACCAATGCCCTAGAAGTACAACTAGTGTCCTATCAAAAGCGGGCAGAGTTATTTTTCTTTCCCTTTTCAGAATATCATAGTTTGTTATCCCCATCCATGTTCCCTAGGCCTACCTTATATTGTATGTTGAAAAATTCCTACAATGACATAGAAGAATGAAAATATTCCCACATTTTCTGATATTATTTACGTAGTCATCAAAAATATCACCCTTCTATTGTTTCCATGTATTATTCCTTGGTTGTTCTTATAAAAACTTTGGTAGGAGTGGTCTATGTGCTATTCTGGTGGATGATTGCGAGTTAAATTTGGCTAAATTTGAAGACTTTCTCATGCTGCAAATTTTGGCCATTTGATCTCCTTGTGCCACTCCTGTTGTTATACTATTGATTCCCTTGCATTGAGCTTGTCAATGGTTGAGTGATGGCCTGCACCAATTCTTACTTCCATTGTACCAACTCTTGTTGTCCCCTAGCTAAATTCCTCAAGGCATGCATGATGCTTCCCCACGGTTGATCTTCTTGATCACCCATTTCTACTTCTTCAACCTCTGATTCAGAATAAGAAAAAAACATTTTCTTTCTTCTTCCATCTATGTGTGACATATTCTCTATTTTCTGGGTTCATCAACTATCATATCCCCTTAGGTAGATAGCTTACTTATTTCACAAATTATTACAATGTTCTATGTATGCTACTTATTACAATAGTGACATCATTTCAAGTATTTGTACATTGATGAAAAATAACCCTTTCCTCAATGAGACACACTGAATACAACTATATTCTCAATTTCTTTAGGGACTTTTACAAACAGATAGCATGCAACCTTTTTGTAAGTAACAAAAAATAGAAACTCGATAAAGAAAGCATTGCTTAATAATATACCAATTTGCAGCTTGTTGATAAATACTTTTATTTATTTATGTAATAACCAAAGAGTACAATTATGGAACCTAATCTAGATTTCTTATCCTTAGACTTGCTACTACATGAATCCAGTAATAATTTTCCAACAATCTACTAGCTTGCACTAGCAGAGACTACTTGTCCTTCCAAAAAGAATTATTTTCTAATGTGTTGAGCCTTAGCCCACAAGCTATACTAGGAAAATTGGAGAAGCCACTAGGAAACATTGAGAATGAAAGTGAAGTGAAGTTTTCTAGTTCTGAAGAAAGCTTGTGTTCATATTTTGACCTTGCTAGAAGGTGGGGGTCTTGAAATAATCATATTTAATATTTAAGAGTGCATCACAAGAGCCTCCACAATTAACGAATTTGATCTATCTCGCCTCCTTATGGTTACCAAAGATAAGGCAGCTGAAGCATCTAGAAAGTTAGAAACAATTTCTCTGAAAAGATGCACAGTCAGATTGAAGGAACATATGGGGAAAGCTTACATCCTAACATTTCTAGAAGATTTTTTTCGTATCTACTCCTTGAAGAACTAGACTCCAAGCATGCATGATTTCATTGCCAGATTCCTTTGGGAACTTAATAAACCTCCAACATATTGATGATTCAAGAAAAGGTGCTACTTTTGCTTCTTTTTTCATTCCATATTTCAAAAATTGTAGGGAAAAGCACTCTAATGTTACAAGAAGAATGAAACCCTGAGAGTTCCTATTGAACTTGAGCACAGGTTTGGACTTGCTTACTGTGCGGGTTGGGAGGAAAGAATCTTATGTAAATCCTGATCAGATTCTTAAGCCTATATGTCAATTTTTTCAGGAGTGTGACTTCTTTGGTGGTAACTAAAGCTATAAAGAAGATTGGTTTGCAGTCTCTCCTTATGCCTCTGTATCACCTCAATGTTTCCAAACTCCAGTATGATGCAGTTAGAGATGTTTCATTTTCCTTTAGTACCTAACACGGTCCTATTGACCTACTTTTATGGTCATCTGTTGGACATTAATAATTATTTTTTATCTATTAATCTGGCCAAGGATACCCTCTCTTTGAATGGAGCTGTTCCTTCTTCTAAGGGCTTGTTAAGGATAATTATGATAGGTGATTCATATATTGAAATTTTTGCATACCTTTCTTATGTTGTATACTTCCTTATTTGACCCTCGTAAATATGCATTTAGTAGCTTAAAATTGGGTTCACTTAATTTCTACATTCAAAGCGATGCATTGTATTTTCATAATCTTTGACCCTTTGGAATTATTAACTACTTTTTTCCAAGCATTTAATGGTCTGCTAATGGTGGTTGTGTGCAATAGCTGTAGCACAGTTAATTCATAGAAGACAAGGGTAAAGGTTTGTGGTGTGTATTGCATGCAGCACAAGGGTATGCTGACCAATGTTCCTTGCATGGGACTGGTTGATTGGGATACCTGTGGAGCCCAGATTAAATATCCAAGCTTGTTTCTTGAAATTGTTTGGTATTGGTGTGTGTAACCCAAATTCCAAGTCTCCACCCTTCATCTTTAGAGTTTCTTGCTTGGGATTCCTTATGCAATGGTGATTGCTTGCTTGACATGGAGGTATATTGGTCATGCGATCATTTGAGTTGGGTTTTTCTCCTTGGTTCTAACTGGTACATATGATCTACCAGTCAATAAATATTTTAGCAGAGATTATAATTTATCCTATTTGAAGAAAAATATCATCAATTTGTCAAGGTTGGAACTGGGTTTTGTCTTTACAGGTTGAGAACCCCTACGACAATGTTCTTGTCATTGTCCACTTGATCACATTGGTGGTTGTTGTTACCCCTCATGTTGACATGATTGGTAAATGCATATTTCAGGGGCAACTTGCAGGATATTTAAGTCTTAAACCTTTGGTTGATTGACTAAGTATGTGTCGAAAATGTAAGTAGTTTCATTCTTTATAATTGTTGTTGTACTCATTTTAGTATGTATCCTATGTAACAAACAAGAAAAATTTATTTTATTAAAGCATGGGTTTCATGTCCTTTAATGATGGTCTTCTAGATAAAATCTTTTTCTTCATGCTTATAGGGCTTGTTAGGTCCTAAATTTAGAGAGAAATATGGGCAGAGAGGTTCCGAGGGTCAAGAACCTCCAACACATCCATGGCCAAGGAAAAATACACTATGCGCTCAGTAATTGTAGGGATAGGAGGGCGGGCGGGCGAACCTCAACCTCCGCCTTTGCAACAACTCATACGATGGTGGCGAGGCATGGAAGCGGAATAATTCTGAGAATGCAACTGAGTGGGATGAATGGAGAGTGAAGGGCAAGAAAAGAGACTAAAGGCAGCGTGAGTCGAGTGGGCGGAGGGAGTCTAAAGGGTTGATAGAGGAGAGGAGGCACAACTAGAAGAAATAGAGTCGAGAGCCAACTTGATAGAGAAGCGAAGGGAGAAATGTGCAGGAGCGTCGTCACCATTGCCCATAAATGTCCAGGGTGCTCTGCAACCAGGACAGACCAGAGAGAGTTCACGGCGGAGGAAATGAATGCGGAATTGAGTGTCAGTGATGGCGTCTTGCTTCGAAGCTAGCAAGGAGAATTTAATGGCACCCATGCTAGAGCCATGTGCTGGCTCGTGGCGAGGACAACGGCTTGGTGTAGGGGGGCCGTGTGGCATGCTGCCTTCTCTCTACAAGGCACCCACATTCGGGAATTTTATTCCCAATTTTGATTTTATAAGATAATATAATATGGTGAGAGATTCGACAAAAAATTATATATACGTATTATATTATTGATAAAATAGCCTTCTTTTTTTCCTATGTATCATGGAGATTCTCCCATTTATTATACATATAAATTTAAGGGGGTTCTTAAAATTTTCCCTAATTGTAAATAGTGTTTAGAGGCCCTTGAAGCTACATTTGTAATCAAATAAATTAGGTACAGAAGTGAATATGATTGTTGTTGAAACATTGAACTTGAAGAATGTGGCTTGGATTGACATCCTATACACGATGATTCTTGGGATCCTGGTCTATATCAACGATGAAGTGCTTCTTTGTGTTAGTGTTTTCCTTTCATGTATGCCATTTTGTCCACTATTCTCTGATAAAGAACAGCAAGCATAGAGTTAGGATTTACTGTTTACAGTACCCTTCTCTGACTGATAAGATTTATCTCAATTTTTTCCTCCAAATTGTGTGTTTAAGAATGACTTAAGTTAAGTGTAAACATTATCAAGGAATGTTGGTTTGTCTCTGTCTTGATGTGCAAAGCTTGAAAGGAAGTTCTTGAATGTGATTTTCATTATATACTGAGTAAAGTTAGACTATAAAAGTTTATGGTTTGCCCTGTCTTCTAGTTTCTTTCTCCAAAGGTAATCCTGAAAGTTTCCCTAAGAGTATGCTGAAAGCAGTTTAGATTTAAAAGTATCTTGTCTGATCTTAGGCTGCACTTTGTTTTTCTTAGATTTTGTTTTCATCCCTTCTGAAAGTAATTATGCGGATTACTATATTGTTTGTCTGATGAGTTAGCTTTAATACAAGCTTGTCCAAATAAGTCTATGGTTAGCCCTGTTCTTTGGTTGGTTTAAAATAGTTACTTAAAAGGCTTTTCTTGTTTGGAAAGACTGATAAATCCTAGTTGAAATTATTTTCTTTTTCCACCCCTTCAACTCTTTTATTGTTCCATTCCATCATTTTATCTAAGAGATCTTGTGATATAGATGACTTTCCCCTTGGACCGCTCTTGAAATTGTTGCACAATTAAACGCTTTTATGACTCCATAGCCCAATGGAATAAAAACCAACGTCATATCTATCCTATCAGCCAAATCTTGTTCTGTTTTCTTATACCTTCACCCCTTTGGAACTCTTTCATTTTAGGATTTTCCACTCAACTAAAAATCATGCTCAACCACCCAAAACCAAATAAAAACCCTTGTTCTTAATAACTAGGCTAATATCACACATAAAAACCTTAAAGATAAATCGATCTTTGCACTCATAGAGAGATCCCTCTTTGGATTCAGGAGGGCTAGATCCTAGAATCCCAAAGTGGTTCATATGTAGGCTTTGCAGTTTGTATCTGCCAATCTTGCAAATTACAGAGACCTAACATGCTCTACAGCCCAGTATAGGGTAGATGTGTAGATGTAATGTAAGAAAGTTTGTAAACATTTTGTAATGTCGGCTTAATTATAATCAATACATTTGTAATAATTATAGCTACCTTTTAAACCAAAGTTATATTTACTAATACTAAAAAACGTATGGTAAATAAATAAAAATATAAATAAATGGGAGGTATGGTAAACAAATAAAACCTATTTTTATACTTACTCGAAAGGTATGGTAAATAAATACAACCCATTTTTATATTTACTCCATAAACTTCCTTATATATTTAAGAAAACTCAAAAAATAAATTTTATTTAGGTGAAGCCTATGGGGAAAATACCATGGGCCAAATACAATGGAACAAATTATTATTAATACCATGAGCCAAATACCATGGAACAAATTATTATTAATACCATGGGATAAATACCATGAGTCAAATGCTATATTTAAATAAATAAATATTAATGAGGAATAAATAGGTATGGTAAATAAATATAAATATAAATAAACAAGAGGTATGATAAATAAATAAACTCTCTTTTTATATTTACTCCATAATTAGCTTTATATTTAAGGACACTGAAAAAGGATGTTTTATTTAGGTGAAGCCTATGGCCCAAATACCATGGGCCAAATTAATTGGGCCAAGAGGTGCTCTATAGCCCAGTATAGGGTAGATGTGTAGATGTAATGTAAGAAAGTTTGTAAACATTTTTAATTTCAGCTTAATTATAATCAATATATTTGTAATAAATTATAACTACCTTAGCCGATATAGGGTAGATGTGTAGATGTAATGTAAGAAAGTTTGTAAACATTTTGTAATGTCGGCTTAATTATAATCAATACATTTGTAATAATTATAGCTACCTTTTAAACCAAAGTTATATTTACTAATACTAAAAAACGTATGGTAAATAAATAAAAATATAAATAAATGGGAGGTATGGTAAACAAATAAAACCTATTTTTATACTTACTCGAAAGGTATGGTAAATAAATACAACCCATTTTTATATTTACTCCATAAACTTCCTTATATATTTAAGAAAACTCAAAAAATAAATTTTATTTAGGTGAAGCCTATGGGGAAAATACCATGGGCCAAATACAATGGAACAAATTATTATTAATACCATGAGCCAAATACCATGGAACAAATTATTATTAATACCATGGGATAAATACCATGAGTCAAATGCTATATTTAAATAAATAAATATTAATGAGGAATAAATAGGTATGGTAAATAAATATAAATATAAATAAACAAGAGGTATGATAAATAAATAAACTCTCTTTTTATATTTACTCCATAATTAGCTTTATATTTAAGGACACTGAAAAAGGATGTTTTATTTAGGTGAAGCCTATGGCCCAAATACCATGGGCCAAATTAATTGGGCCAAGAGGTGCTCTATAGCCCAGTATAGGGTAGATGTGTAGATGTAATGTAAGAAAGTTTGTAAACATTTTTAATTTCAGCTTAATTATAATCAATATATTTGTAATAATTATAACTACCTTTTAACTGAAACTTATATTTACTAATACTAAAAATTGTATGGTAAATAAATAAAAATATAAATTAACTAGAGGTATGGTAAGTAAATAAAACCTATTTTTATACTTACTCAAGGGGATGGTAAATAAATACAACGCATTTTTATATTTTCTCCATAAACTTCCTTATATATTTAAGAAAACGAAAAAAATAATTTTTATTTAGGTGAAGCCTATGAGGTAAATACCATGGAACAAATTATTATTAATACCATGAGCCAAATACCATGGAAAAAATTATTATTAATACCATGGGCTAAATACCATGCGTCAAATGCCATATTTAAATAAATAAATATTAATGAGGAACAAATAGATATGGTAAATAAATAAAAATATTAATAAACATAC